>CM060113.1:2476466-2623966 GCA_030522415.1 Channallabes apus | reverse complement strand
TAAAGTTTGTACAATATTTGAGCTGATCTACTAGGATCGGTGTACATGATCACACAGTGCTTTGGGTAACAGTGTAATCACAGTTTATGGTTCAGAGAGGCTTTATTTTTTGTTTCAGTGTAATTTTTCTGGCCTCTCTTCTTCTACATTGTCTATAAGATGTAAAAAGCCGCGTACTACTGTACCTTTCATCCTTACCGTCCATATTTCCCAGTTGCTTAGCAACAGTGTTGTCATTAGTGTAACCACAATTACAATGCATTTGTTCTCCCATGTCGAAAGCAGAAATTCATCAAGGATATCCGAACGATAAGAACACTTCATGTTGTGCTGCTAAAGTGAAATAATCAACAACAGAGTCCTGTGACGATGCGGAGTCGCTGTTACTGACTTGACGTCGATAGTTTTCCGACAACCTGTTTTTTACCACATCTCTGGAACATAAATTTACTTAATCTCTTTAAGTAAAGATGAGAAAAACACATGAAGTTGCAGCTTTACTGTATCTCTGCCTGTTTCAAAGCACTGACACTGGAGACTCCTTCCATAAATGTCCTTCAAATCTGTTTGAAACCATAATGAGCACATTATTCATAGTAATATGTTCCCATCAGCACTTCTGACCAATCAGAAGCCAGCATTTAAGAGCGCCGTCACATTTCTATCGGGATTGACGAACAGCTGAAACTGTTGTGATTTGTGATTGTTGTGACAATGCCCTCTGGTGGACAGGAGTTCAGAAGTACCAGTCTTGCTCCTGGTACTCCTCAGACCTACTGTAACAGCTTAAGCACCGAGCGCCGCTGTGCCGATTTAAAAGAACCAGATAACACAGCAGTGTGTAGACTTGTTCATGTGGTGGGAAAAAAAAAGGGTAAAGTGTGAGATTCTGTCTCTGCCTGTTGACCGTCTCCAGCTGTTGCTTCTTTAAACCAGCATGGAACACACAGGTGATGGCGTGAGTGAAGAATTTTGTCCTTCAAATCCAAAAAGGATATTTTCTGGATGGCAATACAAAGGCACCGAGAAGTAAATTGAAGAGCCTGAGGGCTTAGTCAGCCTGCTGAGAAGCTCTTTTAAAAGAATTTCTTTTTGGAGCTCAAAATGAAGAGAAAAAAAAGAAAAAGATTTCCATCACAAAGCAGAGCTCAGCCTCATTGGCACACATGCCCTCGCCATCAGCGGCCTGATGTGAAGGTTATATGAAAAGCAGAATTAAAAGAAATTTCACAATAGCTCACCTGATTCGACGTTTCATTCCTTTACATTCCCGAGGTTGTTTCTAACCAGTGCTCGGCATCTTCTCTAATCTTTCCACTTCGCCGCATGGTACGTTGTGATTTCGCAGAAGCCCGGGGACACACTTTATATTACGCACTCGTGCACGTTTTTGATCTTTAGACAAAAATGGCTTGGAGGAAGTTAAAGGGGCGGGGTAATGCCCTTAATCATGATCAATCAAGGGTTGTAAAATCATCAGAAATGTCAGAGTGATTCTGTCAACTGAGGGTGTAAGAACGCAGAGCCTGTGCCACTTTACTCGACATCTGAATGGGATATTACCTGATTTTTTTTATTCTTCATCCTGCGCCATCAAAATATCCTTAAAGCATACTGTAGATTATATTATATACTGTAGATCATTCATCCAGCTCGGCCATTCTGCAGTAATCTACATCTACATCTCAGACTAGAACAGCTGCCGAGCCACGATGATCAGAGCTACAGTAGGTTAAAGTCCGATATTAAAACAAAATCCGTTCCTCCACTGTAAGTAACAAGGCTTGTCTCATTGGATGCACTTAAAAAGCGAACAGAATTTGAATCTAAATGAACTTTAACCGCAGTTGAGAAGCATCAAGGCATCAGATCAAAGCATCTACAAAAAGTTACCATATGCATGCAATGCTTTATAATATAGACAGTATGTACAGCTGATATAATGATTTCAAAACAAAAAGACATTAATATACAGTACAATATGTTGTCATACCTTCTACTTCATTCATCTTTATTCATTTATTATTATTTTTTTTAATTTAAAGTATGAAATTATGTATGAAGACAAATCAACAGTCCATCATTACTTCAGGATGTGAAGGTCAATCAATCTGGAAAACTGCAAACACTTTGAATGTACACTACGGTATTATTTCTTTTTAAATAATGCATTATTAAGTGCATTATTTTGTGTTTTTATTTGAAAATAAGCACAATGGCCATTTGTGCAATTCAATGTTATTTTACACTTTTAAACAATGGACGTTGTTACCTAAAGCATGTTTACCTAAAAAAAAAAAAAAAAAAAAAAAAATATATATATATATATATATATATATATATATATATATATATATACAGTATTTATACAGGATTTATTTATAGGCATGAATATAAATCTTAAAAAAAAAATATATATATATATATATATATATATATTTTTTTTTTTTTAAGATTTATATTCATGCCTATAAATAAATCCATTCTATAACTGTATGAGGATTAAAGAGCAATCGTATAAGAGGAAATATGAAACATGTTTTAGTTAACATTACGTTTACTCTGCTGAGGTCACCAGCTGTTCACTCTTGGGAATCTCAGTATATACAGTACAGCACCATCCAGAATGAGGCGGGGTCTGATCTCTTTCTACAGTAGCTCAGACTATAGATCCATGCTTACATTCATGTAAACTAAATATTATATTTACATACAGAATCATCATCAGTCTTTCTGTCACTGCCAAACATACTGATCAGATGGAAGATTTTAATACTTTAGTTTCACTAGACAATACAGTATACCAGTGTCCCTTCTAGAATTAATAAATGACCGATGTGGAAGAATTTGGTTCGGAGCTGCATCAACATTACAAAACACCGCTAACACCCCATCAGACTGAGCCACGTTTCCATCCGCAGAAATTAATGGGTGACTACAGTAGGAACTTGAGCAACTTGGCAGGAATGCAGTATAAACCATTATGTATCGTTGCCGCTGCCACGGTGTAACATCTCTTAGGGACTTGATTGATGTACTATGTACAGACATGGAACGGACAGGAAAGACTGGAAGTCTTTTGACTAAATGAGTTGACATTGGGGTGTCACTGTGCTGTTGCTGCATCAATGTTGTTCTGACAACGACATCGTCAGGCTTGTGCTATGATCACGGTAGGTTCAGGCACGTCGTGGAAGTCTGTATTAAGCTCATATTACGTTCTTCTAATGCTCATCATGTATTAAACGCATGCAGCAGGTTTGGTGCGATCTGTTTGGACATAGTAATAAGTTGGTTCAATCTCATCGGACCCGGTGAGCACCTGATTAGATTAGATTAGATTCAACTTTACTGTCATTGTGTAAACTACATGTACAGAACCAATGAAATGCAGTTAGCATCTACCCAGATGTGCATAAGTGGCATATTTACAATAACAAACAGAAGATGCAGTAGGTAATAAAGTTATGATATATATTAATACAGTATCTACAGAATAAATATACAGTAGTGCAAAAATAAGCATAAGTTACGTATCGATGCTTTTTATAAGATTGTATAAGATGTTAAGATGATCAGAAATTAGTGACATCATGATACACACACACACTTTTCACTCAATGCACATTTTATCATTTTCCTGCTGCGTTCCTCAATATTTTTAGGACACCATGGGAAGTTCATGGTCCTCATGAGACTGTGACAGAGGTCTCAGTGTCCCTGAATTAACTTCAGAATAATCTTCCAAGCAGACTAACCCCGAGTGGGTTCCAGGATCTGTTTAGTAAATCCATCACTTTGGGTGACGTTTCAGCTGCACCCGGACAGCTCGAGCTTAACTGCTCACTGTACATCTTGATCCAGAAAAGCCATTAGACTTTACTCATTCATCATCAGTGTGTTTATGATTCGGTCTTTTAAACGTCTATTAAGGCAATGAATTCTGTTAAGCTCCTGTGATGGATAAATACATGGATTAGGACACCATACTTTACATCATACTTTACATTAGATCTATTGTAGGTTTGTATTGCATAACTGAGTTCATTATATAACTCTAATGTACTGTATGTATTTCACTTTCTGTAGGGAAAAAGATCCAGAGCCCAGGGTTGTGTTAGACCTGTGCTTGGACGGAATATGTAAAATGCTCTATTATAAACACATTAGTAAAGTAAAATGTGCATTACTTTACAGATTACTGCGCTCGAAAAGCAATACAACACTTCAGGCCACCAACATCTTCAACTCCATACGTAGTTTACACAGATTATTAATGACTGTGCTGGAGGAATATCATTTACAATGAACAGATTTTATCCAAACATAGATTTGTTTATTTGGTGTAAAGCTTTTTTTTTTTTACAAGCCAAAAGGTTTTAGCTCCACTGTTCTATCTCAGATATAATCATTCCTAATCCATAACCCAACAGGACACCCAAAAGGGACAAACAATAAAAATCGTGCTGTAAAACTCCCTCTGTTTTACACACCGTCCCCGCAGAGAGCGTTGGCCCTAACAGATGCTGTATTGTATTTAAAAAAAAAAAGAAAGAAAGAATAGAAAGGTAATAAAAAAAAACGGGTATTAATTAGTGTTTTAGCCTTCTGTTAGTGGGTAGTCGTTACTGAGAACTGATGGGCTGAGTTTGCGGAGTGTTTATTTGCACAGTTTAACTTGGGTTATTCTACAGTAGGTGCTGTAATATGGTGGCTGTGCTGGTGGCTCAGTGATCGGCTTCTCACCTCCTGTGTGGACGGACTGGGCTCAAGTCCCAGACACTAGGAGACCCAAGCTGGAACAAAAATGGGAAGGTTATGTCCAGGAAGTCATCCGGTGCAAAACCTGTGCTAAAAATATTGTGCTGATCTGGCAATCTACCGTGGCGCCCCCTAATGGGGACCAGCTGACAGAACAACAACAAAATTCTAGTTATGATACATATTTCTGTTTGTTTCTTTCACTCATCAAGAGCGATACAGAGCAATTATTATTATTATTATTATTATTATTATTATGATGATGAATGGTTTGCTTAGCTCGGTTTATGTGCTTCTAGTAATGAACAACTCATCCTGTTTCAACTTGTAATAGTATGTTTATTACATAGATGTGGACAAAATATACAAATTGTGGTAGAGATACACCAGGTAAAATATTATTCAAGTGTAAGTCCTGACTTTACATTAGTACTTAAGGAAAAGTACAAGAGTACTCACCTTCAGACTTTAGTATTAGTGTACAGTATGTTAGCTCACCGTAAAGTCATCATATGAGACGGATACGCGTCGGATTTCAAACAGCCAGAAGGTGGCGCTTCAAATACAGCGCACCATTTTCATTATGCATCACTACGCGATGCAGAAATGTAGCGGAGAATGTAATAGAGTAAAAGTAAAAAAAATGTATCCACTAATACAAATACACAAGTAAAGTATAAATATGCGAAATATGTACTTAAGTACAGTTACAAAGTAAATTGCTTAGTTCCCTTCCACCTCGGCTATTACATCCATTCATCTATCCATTCTCTGTACCGTGTGTCCTGCATGTTTAGGGTGGAGGTTATCTCAGGGCACATGGCAGGGTGCATCCTGGGAGAGGTGCCAGTCCATCACAGGGCACAGACCAACACACTTACACAACCGATCGTGCACTATGGGGAATCCGGAAACACTAAACATATAGCCTACAGCGCATGTACTTGGAATATAGGAGGAAATGTACCAGAACATGCAAACTACACACACACACACACACACACACACACATAGTGTGCTAAATAAATAAACATTGATTTATTATAGGATTCAGGATTAAAGTTATAATCTCGAGCTGATTTAATAATAAATAATTATGATTATTAGTAATAACTTAATAATAAAGCAACAATAAGTGTGTGGATGCAGAACAGAGAAACAGCAGGCTGGCAGTTATGATGGGAAAATGGTTTCCAAACTAATTATGGAATATAATTTAATTTACAATATATAAAGACAGTCTGGCCACTGGAGTGAAATATAAAGAGATAACGATTGAGTTGTTTGTCAAATGGACCTTACAGCACATTAAAATATATATTTTTTTTCATATCCTGGTTAAGAAGCCGGGGTCAGAGTGCAGGGTCAGCCAGGATACAGCGCCCCCTGGAGTAGATAGTGTTAAGTGCCTCGCTCAAGGGCTCAGCAGTGGAAACTTGGTGGTGCTGGGGCTCGAACCCCCAACCTTCTGGTCAGTAACCCAGTAACCCACAGCATTAACAGTTTGACTCACCGCTGCCCTGAAATACTGTATGCAACAGGAAGCCATTTAAAGCACATAGCAAATATTGTCACACGCGGTACCTCAGGTTAGACATACTGACCAGAACTGTCTAATAACTTCCACCTGGATCTGGGGTCCGCATCAGACTCAGCAGGGATCTCTTCAAATCAAAGGGTTTTTTTTTTTTCTTTGTGCCTTTGCTGGGAACATTGGTTTCACTCAAGGTTTCTCCAGCAATTACGGTTTTATAGACAGTACGCTAGCGATAAGATTGAATGAATAAAACAGCATCGGTCCATTAAAAAAGCAGAGTGCCGGGGACGTGGATCAAGGCCAGGCCAGGTGGATCAGGACGCACTTTGTTCTTGCGTATTTTTCATAAAGCTTATTAAATAATAAGGAAGAAAAAAAAACGTATAATCCATCCAGATTGATATAATTTTGCGCGTAAAAAAAAGTCCACTAGACTCAATGTATTCAAGTTTCTCAAGCATACGAAGAGTAAAAGGTGTGTGACGTGAGACTCCTGACTGATGATCCTCCGATCAGTCCATGGTGTCGACTCAATATACTTTCTTTCATGCTGACGGGATTTTATTGACTTTAGGAGTCATAATGTATCACAACATAACAACACAAATGTTTCCTGTCAGAAGGAAATCCTGGATCATATATGACGACCTCCAGCATTATGAATCTACAATCACGTTACTGTTCAATAGCTTTATATTTATGGACAGTGTTCCCCCTTGTTTTATTGCTCCCATCACCTTCCAGCAAGTACCTCATCCTTATTCCTCCTGCATGGAAATTATATTTTCCTTCGAAAATCAGCCTTTTTTTTTTTTTCTCCCCCTTCTCCATTTTTTTGACAGGTGTGAATTGAACAGGTAATTGCATATCAATATATTTTGTGCCCTGTGCTTTTAGTGCATCTCATCTCTCGGCCACGGCGTCTCCTTTGTTTCCATTAACCGGAACACGGTGCATTATCGCAGCCTCCATTATCACACGGGGCAAAGCGTGAAGAAAATGTATCTTACCTGCAATCTATGGTGGCTCCACTCTAGAAATAGCACCCGAGGTGACATTTTAATATAATAATTGTGTAGGTTGTGCTTGTGTTCCAGCACACAGGCAGGTGACAGAATGAGTTTCGACTCGCTGAACTTCTCGTTCTAACAATAGCGTGAGGTCTGTGGGAGGTTCTGTGTTTTTTTTTTTTTTTTTTTTTTTTATAGAACGCAGCATGATCTGTTTTTTATACAAATAAAGACGTAATTAGTTGCTACGTTACGTGCTGCTCGTTACACAGAGCCTTATAATCGCTGTTCTATGTTCTGGATACATGCGTACAGTAAATGTGTACTGCTGATTGGAGTTTTATTTATATCATTGTGTCTTAATATAGAATATACTACAGTACTACTGCCATAGGAAATAGGAAAAATAAATATTGCAAGTAACAAAGTAAAACGTCTAATTAAATTAAATAAATACATAAAAAAGACAATTGTTTTATAATAACTTTTTTGTTTACTGGCAAACACATTTAATTTACTGGGATATTTCTACATTTATCAATTTGTGTTTAAAAAATGTTATTTCTTCTTTTATTCATCTACTGTATCTATCCATTTGCTCAGTTGTAGAAGCTCTGAATCTCCAAATGTCCAATAAACACGGTCATGGGATTGTTGTATTATTCACCAAGGTCGAATTTATTTCTTTAAGGATTCTTTTAAAGTTTATCTGATGAATCCAGGTAATTGCGTTCAATCCTAAGCTAGGTAAACTGTCTGGTGTGGAGTTGAGATGTTCTCCCTGTGTCTTTGTAGGTTTCCTGTGGGTTCACCAGAAAACATTTTAGTTTCAGTGAAGAGTAAAAAACAAAGGCTGTGCCTGGTATGTTAAGAAGAGCTGGCGTACCCTGAGAGGTGATTTCTCCCACTTTGCACTAATTGATATTTAAATAAGGTTAAAACACTGAGTTTGGATCTGTTTTTGGAATCAGGATTTCCATGAGGAACAACCGAAGAACCCTTAAATGTTCTAAACGTTCAAGAGTATATGACAACCAATATTACCAAATTTCAACCTAATCAATTAACTAAAAGTGGGATTTTTTTTGTGTCCAATAGTTTCCTCCACCATCATCAGCTGAGTAAATACCCTTTGGAGGAACCATTCTCCACTGTCTACTACACTTTTACAGACTTCTAATAGATGATGATCAGTGGAGGGACAGTGCCGGCTGAATTGGTTAAGGCTCTGATTACTGATCAGAAGGTTGGGGGTTCAAGCCCCAGTCTTGCCAAGCTGCCACTGTTGAGCCCTTGAGCAAAGCCCTTAAGACTTGTGCTCCAGGGGGCGCTGTATCCTGGCCTGTCCTTCATTCTGACCTCAGCTTTTTAGCTCTAATGTGCAAAAAAGATTATTTCCCTGCGCTAAAAGTACATGCAACAAATAATTGAATCTTAATCTGACGGCTTGTCATGACTGAAATCCTTACATTGGCTTTCCTTTCATGTATCATATACTGTAGTTAGACAAGAGAATGTCAGAAATTCAGAATGTTAATGAAATAATATTCACTTTCTTCTTAAATTCTCGCTCCTCCATTCTTTCTATTCATTCAGCACAGTGTTTATATGTGAAACCTGCTTTGCTCGATAATTCAATCTGCAGCCGTTATCTCACAGCGGGTGCTGTTGTTATTTAGCGGCGGAACATGACCGCGTTTTTCTCCATGTGACTGAGACACTGTCCCTCAGGCTTCACAAAAACGAATATGGAGGACGGCCATCGCGGATATAAAAGCCAGACTAGAATAGAAACAGACGGTAATGATAAGCTCTGGCATCTGCCATTAAAAGAGCTTTTATTGATGGAGTGTAACTGGTGAAGTCAGACATGTAGCGCAAATAAAAGCTGCATTAAAAAAAAAAAGACACTCGCTTGGCTCTTATTGACTCCACAATTGCGGCTCCGTGCCAATTTTCACTGCAATTAGGTAGTGAGGTGGCGATTGCACAAGCTCTGAATCTCCAAACGCCCAATAAACAAGGTCATGGGTTTTCTTTTTGAAGTCTGCTTTCTGAATTTTAGATTTGGTATTCACCAAGGTTTAATTTATTCCCATTTCATGCTGATTAGCCTGTTTACAGCTTGCGCTAAACAGAAGGTTGGCCAAAAAAACAAAACAAATACAGCATCCCTGTGCTGATAAGTGCGCTCGCTGTATCCGAGTGTGAGCTACTGCCTGTTAAGTAAGATTGAGTGCAGGTGCTTCAAGGGGAGATTGCTTTCAGGAAAAGGGTGTTTTGTCTACTAAATAGATCTTTAACGTGAGCCGACTGGATTTATTTCTTACATCTTCATGCATTTTTCATGGACGGCCGTTCTGGGAGCGTTTGGCCCAGCCCATAAAACAGTCTGGCGTGATGCATGCGGGTCGCGGTAAAATTAGGTTGATCCATGCCCAAATCACATCGGTGTGGATCTGCGTCAGCGTTTCTGTCACTCAACTTCCCGAGCGAGGTTCACTTTTTACAACAGTCCCTCAGAGAATAGCAATGAGTCGCTATGTTTTACACTCGTGCGTTCATAAATTATACCAACTCATTGTGGTGTGCAGAACTGGGAGTTCATTCATGGGATCAATCATGAGACATTTTTATCAGGTCCACATACAGTACTGCGTACACCTTTGCCACGGACACCTTGACCACAAACAACCGTACCATGGACACCTTGACTACGGACACCCATGGTACAGTAGAAACACCTTTTGTTGTTCACTCCTATATTCTGCCACTCTATCACTCTTCATCACCTCCTTTTCTCAGTTTCTCCTCTTTTCTCTCCTTTATTCTTTTATCAATTTTGCAACATCTTCATCCTTCATCCTTCTACTCTTGATCTTCTCTTTTTTAATCTCCTAAAGACTCCTCTCTTACACACGTGGCCACATCAAGTATTTCTCCTTAATTCTTTTATTCACTTCTGTACAATTTCATCCCTTTTTTTCTGCCACTCTTTTACTCCTC
Organism: Channallabes apus; assembly: GCA_030522415.1. NCBI lineage: Eukaryota > Metazoa > Chordata > Actinopteri > Siluriformes > Clariidae > Channallabes > Channallabes apus. Next base: position 2,613,652 of record CM060113.1, on the reverse strand, counting down.
AACTGTCCTCTAATCCATTTTATTCAGATTTTTACTCTTTATTTACTTCATCACTGCATATCTCCGCTCCCTTCTTCCAAATCATCCATTCTCTGCTAGAACCCTCCTCCATCCATCTTTCTTCTACACCAATGGTCCTGCTTTTTATCATGGCACAACCACCTCTTTAATCCACCATCCTTTTTTTACAACAGTCACCTGATTTCTTCACCATTTCCTCTTTCTTCGGTTCATTCATCCAACTCTCCTTGCCTCTACTCTTCCCTAAGATATGGTAATCCCTCATTCCTCCACCTTCTGGTCTTGATGCTTGAACCTGTTTTTAGTCACTCTTTACTTTGTTCATCCATACAGTACCTCCATTTCTCTACTTCAACACATTTCTTCTTCCATTCCCTCCTACACATATCCATCACACCATACTTCCACTTTTCACTTTGCTTCACGTCTTCACACCTTCAACTCACCTTTTCTCCAATCGTCTGTCCATCACCTCCATCTCCTCTCCATCTTTAAATTCTCATCCTGCCTTCTTCTCTGCCACCTGTCCTCCTCTCTTCCGATGCTCCACTCCTCCTCTGCTCCTCGCCTTGGATGAGTCACCTAAACAGGAAGTGGCATTGTGTTGTATTAGGATGCTTTGAGCTTCACAACAACAGTAATCATCAATAATCTCACACATAATGCTCGAACAGAACAGAACGGAGAGCGAGGTGGGAGAAAGGCTTCTGCTTGCTATGGAAACAAGACAAGATCTATTCTCCTCGCAAACATAAATGACCTGGATTCTTTTATTCTACCAATTTGAATAGATTCAAAACACTGACAGTGTCAATGGAATCACTTCTTTTATTTCCTTTCCAAAATCCACATAATGTAAGTTCTAATTTCTCCACATGTATAATCAGCTTATTATTTCCCTTACATTATCTGCTACGATACTTTTCTCCTCAGTACACATTATAAAAAAAGAAATCCATAGATTACCTCATCAAACAGTCGACATAACAGGAACTGACTGTTAGATATAGACTTTCAAATGGCTTTTAATGTTGTTTCATTTGCCTGACTGACAGGACTTCCTGTTTCAAACTTCGGTCTTCATCTTTCTTTTCATTCTTCAGCTTGACGTTTTGTTTAGCATTAAGAGCATAATGCATTCTAAGCTATTCAGAAAGCAAGCTAAGACAGCCAGCAATCTAAATTAGCATTAGTACTTGGCTAGCATTATGATCCATTGGTTAGCACAGACCTCCAGGGTCTGGGTTCGATTCCCCGGCCAGGCTCGATTCCCGTCTCTGTGTGCATGGAGTTTGCATGTTCTCCCCGTGCTTGGTGGGTTTCCTCCGGGTTCTCCGGTTTCCTCCCACAGTCCAAAGATATGCAGGTTAGGCTAATTGGCGTTCCTAAATTGCCCGTAGTGTGTGATTGGGTGTGTGAGTGTGTGTATGTGTGTGTGCCCTGCGATGGATTGGCACCCTGTCCAGGGTGTACCCCGCCTAGTGCCCGAAGTCTCCTGGGATAGGCTCCAGGTCCCCCGCGACCCTGAACACAGGATTAAGCGGTATAGAAAATGAATGAATGAATGAATGAATGGTTAGCACAGCTATACAGTAAGTGCAATAAGTCCAGTAGTGAAATTTTCTCGCTACCAAATATTCCACAATCAACTGTTAGTGGTATTACAGTATAACAAAGTGGAAGCAACTCAGCCATGAAGTGTTAGGCCACATAAAATCATGAGACGTACAGTATAGTGCACAAGAAGTCGCCAACTTTCTGCAGAGTCAATAGCTACAGACCTGCTATAGACCTGGTCTTCAGATTAGTTCAAGAACAGTGCATAGAGAGCTTCATGAAATGGGTTTCCATGGCCGAGCAGCTGCTTTCAAACCTTACATCACCAAGTGCGATGAGACGAATCGGATGCAGTGGTGTAAAGCACACCGCCACTGGACTCGCGAGCAGCGGAGAAGTGCTTGTTGTAGTGACAAATCAGGCTTGCAACCCGATGGACAAGTCTGGCAACCCAGTGGACAAGTCTGGGTTTGGTGGGTTCCAGGAGAATGGTACTTGTCTGACTTCATTGTGACCAGTATTAAGTTTGGTGGAGGGGGATTATGATTGTGAGATTGTGTTTCAGGAGCCCCTGAGTTTCAGTGAAAGGAACTGCTACTGCTTCAGCATTCCAATATATTTTGGACAATTTCATGCTCCCAACTTTGTGGGGACATTTTGGGGATGGCTGCTTAGTGTTTCAGTGGGAATTCATGCCCATTCATTCTGTAGAGCATTTATGAGGTCAGGCATTGATGTTGGATGAGAAGGCCTGGCTCGCAATCTCCGTTCCAGTTCCTTCCAAAGCTGCTGGATGGGTTTGAGGTTTGGCTGAATACTTTTGTCCATATAACATTGGATGATTCTCATGAGACAGGTTCTTCAGCACATTTGACAGTTTTTACAACTGGTCTTGAGAATACTGTCAATTTTTTATGAAAAAAAAAAACGACCCCTGAATTAGAAGGTGTGTCCAAACCTTTGAATTGTATAATAGGAGCTCATTCCCATTATTTGCATCTTGTTATTTTAACTTATTATTTTATGTCACATCAACTTACAGTGGTGTGAAAAACTATTTGCCCCCCCTCCTGATTTCTTATTCTTTTGCATGCTTGTCACACAAAATGTTTCTGATCATCAAACACATTTAACTATTAGTCAAAGATAACACAAGTAAATACAAAATGCAGTTTTTAAATGAGGGGTTTTATTATTTAGGGAGAAAAAAAAAATCCAAACCTACATGGCCCGGTGTGAAAAAGTAATTGCCCCCTGAACCTAATAACTGGTTGGGCCACCCTTAGCAGCAATAACTGCAATCAAGCGTTTGCGATAACTTGCAACGAGTCTTTTACAGCGCTCTGGAGGAATTTTGGCCCACTCATCTTTGCAGAATTGTTGTAATTCAGTTTTATTTGAGGGTTTTCTAGCATGAACCGCCTTTTTCAGGTCATGCCACAACATCTCAATAGGATTCAGGTCAGGATTTTGACTAGGCCACTCCAAAGTCTTCATTTTGTTTTTCTTCAGCCATTCAGAGGTGGATTTACTGGTGTGTTTTGGGTCATTGTCCTGCTGCAGCACCCAAGATCGCTTCAGCTTGAGTTGACAAACAGATGGCCGGACATTCTCCGTCAGGATTTTTTGGTAGACAGTAGAATTCATGGTTCCATCTATCACAGCAAGCCTTCCAGGTCCTGAAGCAGCAAAACAACCCCAGACCATCACACTACCACCACCATATTTTACTGTTGGTATGATGTTCTTTTTCTGAAATGCTGTGTTACTTTTACGCCAGATGTAACGGGACACGCACCTTCCAAAAAGCTCAACTTTTGTCTCGTCGGTCCACAAGGTATTTTCCCAAAAGTCTTGGCAATCATTGAGATGTTTTTTAGCAAAATTGAGATGAGCCTTAATGTTCTTTTTGCTTAAGTGGTTTGCGCCTTGGAAATCTGCCATGCAGGCCGTTTTTGCCCAGTCTCTTTCTTATGGTGGAGTCGTGAACACTGACCTTAATTGAGGCAAGTGAGGCCTGCAGTTCTTTAGATGTTGTCCTGGGGTCTTTTGTGGCCTCTCGGATGAGTTGTCTCTGCGCTCTTGGGGTAATTTTGGTCGGCCGGCCACTCCTGGGAAGGTTCACCACTGTTCTTGTTTTTGCCATTTGTGGATAATGGCTCTCACTGTGGTTCGCTGGAGTCCCAAAGCTTTAGAAATGGCTTTATAACCTTTACCAGACTGATAGATCTCAATTACTTTTGTTCTCATTTGTTCCTGAATTTCTTTGGATCTTGGCATGATGTCTAGCTTTTGAGGTGCTTTTGGTCTACTTCTCTGTGTCAGGTAGCTCCTATTTAAGTGATTTCTTGATTGAAACAGGTGTGGCAGTAATCAGGCCTGAGGGTGACTACAGAAATTGAACTCAGGTGTAATAAACCACAGTTAAGTTATTTTTTAACAAGGGGGGCAATCACTTTTTCACACAGGGCCATGTAGATTTGGAGTTTTTTTTCCCCTTAATAACGTAAACCTTCATTTAAAAACTGCATTTTTTGTTCAATTATGTTATCTTTGACTAATAGTTAACGGTTTTTGATGAGCAGAAACATTTAAGTGTGACAAACATGCAAAAGAATAAGAAATCAGGAAGGGGGCAAATAGTTTTTCACACCACTGTAGCTAGACAACTTTATACTGATCAGCCATAACTTTATCAAACAGGATCACGGCTAACCAAGGCTTGTTCATGCCCACTGGGACCAAAGTCCAGCCCGTCTGGTCCAGTCCCACAAAAAAGCCAATGTAGTACAAATACCCCCCAAAAAAGCCAACATTGGCTACTATAGAAAGGCACCAGGACACCCAGTGCCCCACAGCCCACTGCTCATGGAAACCAGAAGACAAAGACCCCAAGGTCCCTGCTCAAGCCACCAAACTTTCCAGATATTAATCCAATTGAGCTCCATGAGATGAAAGTCCAATCCACTTTAAAACTCACGGCACATAAAGGTTCCCCTTTTAACATATTGGTACCAGGAACCCCACACACTTCTAGAGATCTTATAGAGCACAAGGGGAGTCAAAACCTATGTTGTTTTTATAGTATGGCTTTTTTTCTTATGGTTATGGCTGATCAATGTGTATAGTGTGTAAAAACAAAAAGAGAAAGAAAAGATCAAATGCTATTACAGTAAAACCTGGGGCATGGTGAGGAAAATTAGCCCAATGTTGGAAGAACATTATATATTTTCATAAAGAACTTGCATTATTATAACAGGTGTCATGCTGTTATAGACAAATACTCATCAATAGGGTCTATCTGATGAAGCGAAGGAGCTCATCACCCTGAAGTTGATTTGTTTCCAATAAAAGCACGTGATAACTACTTTTATTTCTCCTAAACCATGGTGATTTTACAACAATTGCATTGTTTTATTATTTAACAAGCAACACATTGCACATTTAATGTGTTTATTTGATAAAATTTGTATTTCAGCAGCTGCACTATAATCAGTGTTTCCATCAGCATGATTCTAAACTATGCTACATTTTTTTTTAGCTTAACACTAACCTCTCACTTGGATATACACCTACACACACACACACACACACACACACAACCACATGCATTTACACAAGTGCCGAGTGATTCATTTGTGCTCCGTGAGGTTGAAGTAAATCAGCAGTGACTGCCATTAAGAGGCATCGCTCCTCGCAGACACTCGGGAGTTTTCAGCGTGGTTACGTCTCGTGCGTTGACTCGCCAGGATCTGACAGGACTTGTTAGTATCATGTGAGGTCTGTTTGGAAGTAGATAATGTCATGTGACCGGTACAACAGGAAATTAACAGCAAAATGTAATCGTGTAGTGAAATGGTGCTAAATGCTATGAGCTGTGTGCCGTCACAAGTGAAAGCACTGTAGTGATGAGATGTCCGTCACATATGTGGCATTTCCACTTTTATTCAACTGATGTAGACAAATGGAGAAAAATGGAAATATTAAACATAAATAAGGTGTGCCAGGAGTGCAGTGGAGTTTGGCTCCTCTGTCTTTGTTTGGGACCTGAGACTGTCAGATTCATTGATGTACAAATGTCAAGGATTTCTGCCTGATCGGTCATGAAGGACCCTCAGGAGCTTCCCTGTCTGGTTCTTTCTTCACTTTTGTTTCATTTTATCTTCTATCCTTCATTGTGGAAGAACAAGTCCTGTTTGTCTCCTTCTGTTAAAACAAAGTCTTGAATGCTCTCCATGACCTTAAAGAGCTTCTGGCTTTCAGTTCCAGGACGCTGATGGTGAAACTGGGACCAAGCCAGCTTTTAGTTGGAGTTAAAGCCATGAAATAAAGTACTTCTGTAAATCTTTGATTTTCTTCTCAGTATTTTGTATTATTTGGTTATGAGGTGGTGGCACAGTGGCGTAGTGGTTAGCACTGTCGCCTTGCACCTCCATGGTCCGGCACAAATCCTACCAGTCTGTGTGTATGGAGTCCAAAGACATGCAGATTAGGTTAATTGGCGTTCCCAAATTGCCTGTAGTGTGTGAATGAGTGTGTGAGTATGTGTATCCTATGATGAATTGGCACCCCATCCAGGGTGAGGAACCCCATCCGCCGCCTCATGGTGTCTCTTGGGATAGGATCCAGGCCCCCTCGACCCTGTATACAGGATAAAGTGGTACAGATGATGAGTTTTGACTGGAAATGATTGTTCCTCTCCAAAGCTCCTATCTGTGTGATGCTGGATTAAATCCAAGTTTCATTCTAAACTGGGCATGAGGAAATGAGATCCACTCTTTCAAAAAACACCTGCCAGTTTGGAAAGCTACGTCAAGTAATCTAAGCTCATATTTCGCACTAGCCTGGTAAGTCTGGTTTTTGATCAGGTAATCTACACCAATCAGCCATAACAATAAGTCCATTAACATTAAACCCACCTTGGTTTTGGGTTCCCCTTGTGCCACCGGGGAAGTTCTAGTCCCTCGGAGCATGACTCTGCAGGGTATCTCTGTGTGTGTATGTGTGTTGGAAGGGGGGGGGGTTGTGATGTGGGGGTTGGACTTGTCTGGGAAATGCCTTGGGTGCTCGATTGGATTGGGATCTGGGGAGTTTGGAGGCCAGCGTTGACTTTTCTCTGTGATTTCTCGTTGATTTCTCTGGACGGGCTGGGGCAAGCAAACACATGGGGCAAACCTTTGAAAAATATCTGTATAGTTGTTTTTGAATATTTGTAATATTATAAAAAATATACACACACTACCGTTCAAAAGTTTGGGGTCATTGTAAATTTCTTAGTTTTTGTTTAGTGATTTGTTTTCTACATTCTACAACAATACTGTGGATTTCAAAACTATAAAATAACACATATGGAATTAGGTAATTACGTAACAACAAGAAAAACACCAGTTAGTTGTTACTTTAAGACACAGAGGTCGGACTTTCTGTAATAGTTCCTGCAAGAACAGTATTGTGTCAAGTGCATTTGCAAAATCCGTCCAGCACCATAATGAAACTGTCTCTCATGAAGGCCGTCCCAGGAGGACGAGACCAAAACCTACCTCTGCTGCAGACGAGAAGTTCATTTAGAGTTATCAGCCTGAAAAATGACCAATTAACAGCAGCTCAGATTAGAGACGTTATGAAGTCTTTACAGAGCAGAAGTAGCAGAAACATCTCAATATCAACTGTTCAAAGGAGATTCATGCAGTTACTGGACGCCTTCAGCAAAACTTTACAATGTAGAAAGAAATAAACATCAGGAACCATCATGGAGTTAGAAAGTGACCTAAAACTTTTGAACGGTAGTGTATGTATATAGTACTACTGTACGTATGATGACATTTTGTGGTTATAAAATTGTGCTTATGATTAAGTTGTGCTTTTAAGGTGAAGTAGCCAACCTAGAGGAATATAGACATTGATCGGCTTTGAGGTCTGTAAGACAGATGGAAATAAACTGTTATGTTCTTGCTCTGTCTCAGTTACTTTGTATCAAGTATTCTTACAATTATTTACTTAAAAAATCCTTCAACATCAGTTCTGTAGCCCACAGTACGTACAGTACAGACAATGCTCATTTTGCTTTGAGTGCTCCATTTCTGCTCCACTTTAAAAGGTGTTTGTTGGTGAACGTTAACAGGTTGTAACCAGGCCTTTTACAAATGTGAGTTGAACCCCTTGTCTATAGTCTATACTCATTCATACTGTATATCCGTGTAAGAAAGAAACAACCAGCCATGCTAATAAGAGATGACTATAATCACGCAACCGTTAGTTTGTTCCATCACCGCTGAGACACGCAATCAGGCAGCGACTTTCTCTTTTGGAGGAAATTCATTTCTTTTATCATCTGAACTCCATATTTAATAAGACAAAAATATCTCCTCTTAATAAATAAAAGTAGCAGTAAGTGGACCGGCTAAATGAAGAACAAAAAAAAAAATAATTTTTTTAAGCGCACAGAATGTACTCTAGGTTTTTCCTTCCTCCGTCTCTCCATTGCACTTTAATAGAACGCATTGATATGCAGCTTGGCCGACTCCCGTCACCCGGCAGAAATGGACTGTTTCTTCACCTTCTTTCAGCTTCACAACCCGGAGTGGCTTAGAGGAGATATTTTATTACATTTTTGGTAATGCATTGAATTTTTCTTCAGACTGCCTTCTCTTGTTATCCTGTAACAAACCTTCTGCGAAATCCTTAAAAATGGAAAATGCAAACATGCTTATGGAATAGCTTGGAGTTCTGAGGAGAACCGACACAGAAGTCTCTTTTATATTTGTGTTAAAGGGTCTAGATCACGAGCAGCTTACGAATGACCAACAATGAGGATACTATGTCGTGCATAAGTGTTCACCCCCGTTGAAATTTCCCATGTCTTGAAATGAATATTATATATTCATTTTCCATTCATTAATAACATCATACAATACTTTTCACCTATAGTTGCATACTGCATAATATCCACTATACAAGGTTGATGTTCAGGACAAAGTGTTAGAAAAGTATCAGTCTGCTTGGTTATCAAAATATATTTGATTATTTAGTAACTTTGTTATTGAAAATCCTAGAGGATGCTGTGCACCAAATGTCACTGAGGGGACAGAGAGGGACATTTACCATAAACCAGAGAAGCAACCAAGAGGAGATGGATAATGTTTTGCATAATGCTACCACCACCATGCTTCAAGAATGCATGTGAAGAAATCCATCCTTCAATTTAGTTGTAGAGGAATAGAGCCTCCCCAGAGCACAAGGCAGGGTACACCCTGGGCAGGGTGCCATCTCATCACAGGGCACAGGAACACCCAATCACACATGTGGAAACAACAATCAACCTACGCTGCTAGTATTTGGACTGTGGGAGGAAACCCAACAGGCATGGACGCACATGTAGTGCCCACACACACAGACTTGAGATTTGAACCCCCAACACTGGACGTGTGAGGAAGCAGAGATAATGTGAATAAATCTGAGTTTTTGAATGCCAGGTTTCCAGTGTTTGGTCCTTGGGCAAGAGGATGGTCTTTAACTGTGTGCCCCATACAGTCCAGCCACTACAGGCCATGCTGGTTCCAAGCTCAAGGTTGTGGCAGCAAGGCCAACGATTGTACAACCTGTGCCAGACCTTGTGGATTAAATGATCTGATGTGGGGACCTCTAGGATAAGAGAGACAAAACTTGAGAAAAAATATTGAACAAAGTCTGTTTCAGTTCCAAATTGTGTCGAAAGACGATGCGATGACCGGAAATATTCATAATGTCCTAAATTGTGTGTTGTATTTTCTCATGCACAGGCGTTGTCATGGTTACATACAGTTTTCCTTCCGGGATCCAGGCAGAACAACTTTACATGTTTCATTAAAATTCTTCTCGTACCTTCAACCTGAGCATTAAAGAACATGACATCAGCAGATCCAGCTGTGGCTGAGAGGGAATGCAGCCCGAGCATTGAAGCGAATGTTTAATATCGGTTTAAGGCGAAGGAACGGCTGTAATGTAATTACTCAGAGTCTTTTAAAGAAATGTGTGTGGATAAGGTTTCCTGATTAAAGAAAAGAGAGAGAGAGAGAGAGAGAGAAGCAGAACGAGAAATGTACAGCTTTGACTGTTACCTGACACTGGAGACTCCTTCCATACATACTGTATTACACAGACTAAACTTCACTATATCGGTGACTACACACTATGATATGATAAGGAACCGACAGAGCTAGAACTCCTTTTATAACAATCCAGTCAAAATGTTTTGACCAATCACGATCCAGAGTTTAACAACACTGTGTTTAAGAACAAGACTATATTTAGAGCCGTTCTCATTTTCATACAGTATAAGAACTCCTGAAGTCTCAGTAGACAGGACGAACCATATGCCTGACACTTATTGTCCATATGCTTGGTTATGCTAGCAGGAATTAGCATTGCATTTTATTCACCTCTGCAAAAAGCTGCATATCGCTAGTGAATTGTCATGTTAATCAGGAAACACAGATGGAAAACCAGCTTGTGTTTTAAACCTCACGAAAACACACACACAAAAAAAAAACCACAGTACAGAAGATGGAGCTGGTACTGTATACAGTACGGGAGGAAACATGGTCACGTTGTTTAGCAAAAGCATTCAGGCTGTAAATTAAGCAGCAATGATGCTGAACATAGGAATGCAAGGCCACTGCGTTTACACGAGGTTTACATAAATTGTTCATTGATGTTCCTTTTGAAGATAAAGAACTGGATTGAAAGAGGAACAAGAACGTTCATAACAACTATGTGACTTCTGAACTGTTGGAGGAGGTTCGACTGAATTAGGAATGACATCATCCACCTGCACATGAGCAAATCACAGTGCAATCACATTCCCAGAAGGCTTCAGGGATTCGGGGCCAGTGTGAAGGGGTTTATTAAGCCTGTTAGCTTGTAAGTGCACTTTCCCAAGATGGCTGTCGACTGGTTGTTTTTGAGCATCGCTTGTGCACGCTTTCAGAAAGGAACACTGCAAGTAGTACGTACATGCAACATCAGCGTAAACAGTCAGGTGGAATACTGCACCATGTGACCGTTCATCCGCAGTCAACTGGACATCAAATACTTACTGTAAGTACCAATCTGTACAGGTGTTAAGCACTAGCACTAACCAGGTTTCTATTTCCAGCTGCTTCTAAATTTTAAGACCTTCTAACATAACATTGCTAATGTTCTGGTTTCTGTTCTGGAGTTAAGTTCTAGTTCTGTTTTATACTGTATGTATAAATGCTATGGATACATTTTATTAAACATCTAACAGTTCAGTTTATAAAACCACATGATTCAGGTCTGATCGTAGACTGAAGTTTGAAGAATGTCCTGAATAATGTTCCAAACCAAAGGAGGGACTTTTAATTGTCAAAATTTTGTGACAATGTTGTATTGTGCTGTATGCAAATTTTCCTATTATAATTTGAATCATTATTTATTAATTTATTTATCCCCAAACTTAATGATGCTCATACTGCTGAATATCATTTTATCAAAGTCATTCAAACTTTTAAAGCAAAACTTGCTACCTTATTACAGCTACTAATATTGTTTATAAGAAAAGCGCTTGTTAGTGAGATTAGAGATCACAAAGACTGGACTGGAGTGATTTAAAAAGGTCATGTGACCTGATGAGGAGTCCAGACTGACCCTATTCCAGAGTGATGGGCGTGTCAGGGTAAGAGCGGAAGCTCATGAAGCGATGCACACATAATGCATAGTGTCCACTGTACAAGCGTCTGGAGACAGTGTTATGGTCTGGTGTTGATCAGTTGCTGAGGTCGAGACCCAGCAATGTTATGGGGCAATAAAATGAAGTCAGCTGACGACCTGAAAGAACTGAATCACCAGGTTATCACATCTATGGAGGTTTTCTGGACTATTTTTGGCAGAGGCATTGTGAACCATGCATCCAAATACCAGTATGGATATTGACCTACACACACACACACACACACACACACACACACATCATGGTAGAGGTGGAGTTCAGTCTGTATGGGAATGCATTACTGAGCCAGATTCTTATCCAGAAGTACTCTAATGCTAGGTCTTGATGCTTTGAGTTGTATATACTGTGTTAAACACTTAAAACACACCCACTGACCCGCCCACAAGCAGATCCTCACCACTCATTCAGCCCCATATACATCAGCATCTGTGAGTCGTTTATTATTTTGACAGTCTGTAATTCATTGGTTTGAAACATTATAATAAATCTGCCACTTCCTGCCTGATGGAGTCCGTATCACACAACAGAAATGTCAAACGCGTAACGCCCCGCCCGCCCGCCCGCCCGCCCGCCCGCACCTGCTTCTGTTCACTATTTTTCTTGCATTGAAGTCCTGCTACAGGATGTGTGAGGAAATCGCACACCAGTGACAAATGGAAGCAACTCCACAGCGACTCTCTGCCGCGCCATATTTCTATTAATCGCATGCCGCTTATGATGAATAACCTGCTGTAAATTCAGGTACGGGGTTAAAAAATCACTCGTCCGTCACGGCGTCAATCCAGAACTCCGAAGGGTCTCTAAGAAAGGACGATTTACCGCCCCCTCACGGCTCCACTTATCGAAACGTATGGCTTAGTGAAACGGAGCCGTATATCCAGCTGAAAGAAAGGACACGTCTGGGAGCCGTTAGAAGACGGAACACACACAGGTTCTGTGTGAATATTTACTTCTTTGAGAATTCTGTAAGCATGGAGAGGCAGCACAATTACGGAGGCAGCATGCTGCTTTAAAAACACAAGCGTAAGGCAGCAGGAGGGAAGTGTCTGAGACGGAGAAGTTATTGATCAAAATGAGGCGGTAAACCTTTCAAAAACGGACATTTTCATTTTCAGCCAGGGATAAAAAATGGACGCTGCGCCATCCGAGTCAGCTGATGGGACTGGGCCTTCGTGCCACTCAGGTTGATTGAATTTCTCTCACGGGCTTATTCTGGAGGACACTTCCGAAAGACATGCGCTACTCTTGGCATTGATTGAAGGCACTTTTTCGCCTGCGGGAGCCAGAGCAAATTCTTTTAACTCCCTAAACAGAAAAGAAAAGGAAAGAAAATGAGAATAAATGAAAACAGCTACAGCTGCAGTTCAGCCGGATGAGGACGGAGAAAGGATGCTGACCGATACGAAGATTTGCATTACAATAAAAGGCTTAATGCATAACAGGAGCGGTGAACCCTAATGCAAATTCTCTCATTGTTTGTGAAGGCATTATAATAAACATTGGCTGTTTATGCTGTTTTGACCTTCCTCGGTGGAAACAAGCATCGTAATTAGTTTTGCGAGTTTACAGAAGTGTGATCCATGATAATGCACAGCTGTGAGGTCTGGTTACGCTCCCAGATTTAACAATTTGTCAAGTTGAAAGTTGAGCTGAAGTGTTAATGAAAGCTGTATTTGCATTTTTCACTAAACAATGAAGAGCGTTTATCAGCCTTTCAGTAAACGTGTGTGTAAATGTTTTCATAAGTTACTTTTTGGTGATTTTCTTTGTGGTTAAAAAAAAAAAAAAAACACAAAACTCTTGAGCACATCCAGGCACATTTACATTCAGCCATGCCCCAAAAAAATCCATGAAAAAAAAAAAAACGAGTAAATAAACATCTCTCGGGAAACCACAGCGGCGTTTTGAAGAATTGAAGCTGCTCTTAGAAGTGAGTCATCTTTTACAGAAATGAACACAAACTCAGGAAACGAATGAACAGGATTTCCATGAACGCCACATTTCTTGCCCGAACGCTCCCGAGAACAATTTACAAACCATTTTTTATTTTTTGGTTTGTATGGATCCATAAATAGCTCATTATTAAAGTAATTCTAAAGCAATCCTTCACTCTCGTTGTTTTTTGATCACTCAGATCCTCTCTGGAAATTGTGGCTTATCTTTACACAGCTCTTCCCTTCAGCAACAAAACGCTATTTCTCATTTCACCCTTGTTTCATGCTAAGCATCGTCGCCTACGCGCCGCGAGCCTTGCAGTCGTAGATCCTGATCGCTGGTATTGCTAGGGAACCGAAAAAAAAAAAAAAAAAAAAAAGATAGATGGATAAAGAATACCATAAAAGAGGACAGAAGGAAAGAGAGAGAGACAAAGAGAGGAATTAAGTAAACCTTCAGTGGTTCTTAAATGGAGCAGCGGTTTGTGTGTGTGCGGTGGCGAAATCTATTTGTGATGTCTTTATCAGCAGGGAGCACGCTCAGTTCCTGCAGGAGCTGGAGGAGCTGCTGGAGATGACATGCATGCACAACCCTGGGTGCTTCAGAAACCCTCCTTGACACCTCTCGTTATCTGAATGGCAAATGCGCCAGGGCTGGGGAGAATGCCAAAGGGTACCAAAGCAGCACAGAGTGCAATTACTGAACTTCTCAGAAGCACACTCGTCAGACTAATGAACAATGCAGCGATGATATGAAGCCAGGATTGAAATTCTGCATCTGCTAGAACTTGGCAAGCAATCCTGGGGAAAATGACAAATGTGGTGCCGTGCTTATCACATCCATATTTTGTTTCCTCGAAACCTTTTCATAGAGAATGCACTTTGGGCAGGTTACTTCAACCAACTTTAGTTTCATAACAGAGAAAGTTTTTTTTTTTTGTGTGTGTGTGTTTGTGTGTGTATTCATGCTTTGTGCTGTGCTCACTCATGCTGCCCCCTGCTGGCCACCTCAGGACAATATGAGCATGTGTAACTGCATGATCATCTGGATGTTTCTGTACTATCCATCCATTCAGGATCTGGAGTTGGTGAACCTTCAGTACATGAATAAGCTTCCTGGAAATGTAAAAGAAAAAAAAAAGGATCATATGGTTTTCGTTCAACCCTTCAGTGCTGTTTGTAAAATGCACTAGACCTAAAATAATCATATAATTTCAAAGACACACAAGGATACATTTCAGTAATGATTCTCAATGGGACCTCGTTCCAGACGTCTACAGTGAGCTCTAATGCGAGCTGAAGCAGCTGCACATTTCAGCTGCTTTAACTCATCTATGAAGTGAATGTAGTTTTATACTCAGCTTCAGAGATTAAAACTCCTAGCTGTGGTGCGCAAAAAATATGATATCTGCTGTACACTTTTCTGGCAGCAAAATTCCCAATCACTGCATTGCTGAAAACCAAAACACCCTTTAGCAAGATATTGGCATTAGATTGAAAGATTGAACATTCAGATCATCATACAGTATGTACTGTGGCTTTGCACCTCCAGGGTCGAAGGTTTGATTTCTGCCTTCAGGTCTACGTATGTGTGTGGGGTTTGCATGTTCTCCCAGTGCTTGGTGTGTTTCCTCCCACAGCCCAGAGACATCCAGCATGTGAGTGTTTGTGTGCCCTGTGATGGACTGACACCCTATCCATGGTGTCCAGACATCCTGCGACCCTGTACAGGATAAGCAGTATAGAGAAAGATAGACTGTAAGAGATCGAGCATCATAACTGATCAGCAGTATCAAAAAATCTCAATTTTGCAGATTCTTCATGTGGAAGAATCACAGGCGTCCACAAAGCTTTGCTCATTCAGTGTCCATTTTCATCTAGAAACTATTTACCTTAGTCAATCCAAGTCGAAATTTCAGGGATTAGAGAGCAATTAGCCGCTTAAACACAGAGCGAAAACTCAAATTTATAAACCATTACCAGGTATACTTATTTAAGCATTTGGCAGACCGAGTGACTTACATTTTCATCTCATTATACATATGAGCAGTTGAGGGTTAAGGGCCTTGCTGAAGGGCCCAACAGGCAACAGGGGAAGTTTGGTGGTCTGAGCCTGGGATCTTCCGAACCGTAGTCCAATGCCTAAACCACTGAGCTACCTCTGACCCTGGTATACACTCTTATACACAGGAATACACTGATTATGACCCCAAGACTAATATTGAGTACGCCTCCCTTTTGCCACTGAGACAGTAATGATATGCGTGTATTGACACCGTTCTGTTGGAACCAGCATTAACCATTTCATTAATTTGAGCTATACAAGGGCTTCTATTGGATTGGACTACACTGATGCACATGGGGCGTGAAGGCTGGCCCGTGTAGTCCAATCCAATAGCTCCAATAGGCAATAGCCAGATGCTGGTCATGATAGAAAGGAGTCAGAACATCCAGTGCATCAGCGTTATGGTGGCAAAAGGTTGGTTGGTTGCATTTAGAATCTTGTTTGTTGATGAGAAGTACAGGTGGCCATCCATATCTGCAAGTTCAGCATTCACAGATTAAACCAACCATGGGGTGAAAATTCCTGAAAAGCAAAAACTTTAATTTGCAGCATGCTGAGCACTATGCTGAATTCATGTTGAGGAAGTCATGTGTAGACGTACCTCGCAGTACCCTATCAACACTCCATAGATCCTCAGTCTGTCTTCAGTGATTGTAGCTTGAACATCTTGTTTGGTGAGTGAACCCTTTGTTCTTCTTTTTTGTAATGGAAAAAAATTAAGCAATACCTCAAAAGGCTACGAGGAAGTGTGACGTGCTAGCTCATGATGAGAAGTTCTAAATCATCATCAATCTTTTTTACTGGTCCTGATTTATAGCATTCAGTATTATAAAAAGAGTGGGCGTGTGTGTGTAGGTTATATGCAAAATACTACAGCATTTTATATACTGTAAGTGCTTTGAGCATCTGCGGATTTAAACCAAGCGCCGATGGATACAGAGGGACGACTGTAAAACCCTCTTAAAGGACGCACTCTAATCACTGGCATAATGAAGGATTGAGGACCACTACAGTAGTGGAAGTAAAGATTTGGCCTTAAAAGGCTTTTCTTGATCTTGATTTGTCCATCAGCTTCCCGAGGGTTTGTATTCACTCAGTCCAGAAACCTAAAAGCAGTTCTTGTTATTTTAGATAAAGCTGTAGTTAAGACAACCATTATCATCTCCAAGACCAAGACTTGCCCTGGACAATCCCTCATTCTTGCCTCTACTGTACTGTAGTCAGAGGTGGAAAGTAACGAATTACATTTACTCGCGTTACTGTAATTGAGTAGCTTTTTTGTGTATTTCTACTTTTTAAAGTAGTTTTAAAAATCTGTAATTTTACTTTTACTTAAGTACGTTTTGTTTGAAGTATTGTAATTCGCTACATTTTAAATCATATTCGCTACTGAGTAAAAAATAAATGAATGAAAATGCTAAAATAATAAAAATATTATGCTTTGTATAAATGCTCCGTTGCGCCGCGTGTGTGTATCATGTCCTGGTCGCGCGCCGCTCCAGACTCCACTCCAGGTTTTCTGACATCGGCAGCTACCTGACCTTCCACACGGTCGCTTCCGCCCTGAGAGTGACGTCATCGACTAGCGCGACCATATATAAACCGGAGAGAGACGCGGGAAAGATGAAAGAGGTTGTGATTTTGCCGTTTTGACATTTGGTTGTGTATTCTGGTTTGACTTTTTGCCTCCAATTGACTTTGATTATTGCTTTGTCCCTTTGGTTTGGTTGGTCTTTGTATATATTTGTAGATAATTTCACTGTTTTTGGTTTAGGGAGTCCGGGAAGGTACCTGTATATTTGTTTGTGTGTTTTTTTTTTTTTTTGCAGGTAATCTAGCTACTAAATATAAATACCATTTTGTTTATTATTTTGGCCTGGGTCCAACCTGAATCTGATCCTCCTCCTGGTGTGTGTGTGTGTGTGTGTGTGTGTGTGTGTGTGTGTGTATATACAAACCTCATTATTTCATCAGTTAATGATTGGATCTAGTTCTTTCTGCCATATACCACCATTTCCATACAGTTTAAAATAGAACCCTGAACCAGTCTTTTGCTGTATGACCCTAGACTGGGACGTAACACCATATTTAAGTGACCACTTTGATTTTCAAGCACAACAAAGACAACAGCTTTATTATGCAAAGGTGTTCCTTCAGTTAAAAAACAACTAGTTTGAGATTTATATCAGCTCATCTTTTTTGAACTATGCTAGAATGCCTCACCCCCCCCCCCCCTCCCCCAACTGTTAAAAAAATAAAAAAGTAACTCGGTAACTTTTACTCTGAGTCAATTTTTTAATGAGCTTTTTATAATGGTAACTTTACTTGTACTTAAGTAAAATTTCACTGAAGTAACAGTACTTGTACTTGAGTACTAAATTTTATTACTCTTTCCACCTCTGACTGTAGTTCTAATCAGTGATTTCAAAATGGTTGTCTTCAATACAGCATAGCCAAGTACTGTATAACTGAGACAAAGGCTGTGGACAAAATTTGCCCATAGGTCTTGGCCATAGGAGCAAACACACAGCTTGGAACAGAGCGATCAGGAGAATGCCTGGGGTCTAGTAGAAAGCGATGTGTCTCTGAAGATCTGGGTTATACGGTTCACAGATACAGTAGCACCGTGGCACTTCACGCCTCCGGGCAGGAACATCATGTACTCCATGGAAACAATACCGCTTACACTTCTGCTTGCATAAACAACATTACATGTAGCATACAAGTAAAGAAATTGATGTGTGTGAAAGAAAAAAATGACAGGGATGGGATGGAATACATATATCGCTTTGTCTAGTTAATTACCCTGCTTTGGCAAAAAGGGACAAAAATAATTGAAAAAAAAAATGTTTCGGGAATGATACGAATGTCAGCAATTTGCACTGAAGACGTGGCCACCATCAGATAGTCAGACAGATCTAATCGGTTTGGCTTGAAACTGAATGGCAGTAAAAGCAATTAACCATCCCTAATGCTGGTTGTTTTTGTAATTAATGCTTTTGTTTTTTTGTAATTACATACAAGAGAAAATCTGTGGAGCATAAACGAACCATGACAGAAAGAGAAGGAGAAAGAAGTAGATGAACTGAGACACTGAGCAGATTTAATACACACCACATGACTTTGGCGCACTCGGCATCAAATCCGCTGAGGAATTCGTTTATCTTTTGCATGCACTAACAACATTCTTGATGAGAAGGAATATTAAAGTCCTTACGACAAGTCTCGAGAGCAGCGATGTGATTCCCTAAGCTGATGTATTTCCTTACAGGAGGTCAGACTGGTGTTGTTTTGAAAAGCGTAACTACTAGACAATAGCTTTCTCCAGCTTCCAGTGAGTCGAAACAAACTTGATAGTTGCTTTGGAAACCGGTACCAAATGAACACACTGCGCAGGATTCTCACCCACGCCTGTCCACTTTAATGATATTTTAGTGACAAGATGCGACGTGGTATTGGAACTACCGTGAGCCGAGGCGAGCATCAGAAGCGCCGATGGTGACGGAGAGCTGCAGGGTCATCACCACTAGCCATCTCGTGTGTCTGAGTGGTAGATAAACGATATTACTGGTTGTTAATGGAAAAGCCCGGTGGTGTATAAGGATTAATACCTCGATGAGTCTGAAGTGGCAACATTTCCAGCTCCAGGCTGTCCTGAAAAATCACAAATCTTTCCACCATGTTCCAATGACCAACAGCGCAATCATTCACTGGGAACAGTGTGCAGCAACAACTAACAAGCTAACTGCTAACAAGCTGCTGCTGTAGAGCAAGAAGCACCCTCAGGACCATGATATATACATTGGAGGGAGCATTTAATTGGAAAAAAAGACTAGTACATAGCCAAATAGGTTATCTGATCTTGGATTCCTCTAGAACCATGGTCCATGTCACCTCAAGGGGACACCAAAGATCATAGGGGGTGCGTAGGGATTTGTCTGTTCTGAGTCTATCACAGTGCAAGGTTGTCAGAATTAGATTTTAAATAAGACCATAATTAGACACTTTAAGTATAATAACAAATTTTGCATATAGAAAACTATTTATAAAGATACATTTATTCTTTTGTGTATATGGGCTTTGGGGTGGGTTTGGTGGGGTGGGGTGACTTCTTGTGAGGCTCCTTGTCAGCTTTACTCATAAACAAGCAGGGGGTCTCCACTGATAAAGGTTGGTATCCACTGCTTTGGTCGTGAAGAAGGTGTCTTCAGCAAAATGGTCACATGACCAGTGTTGGTCAAATGGCAAGAAGGTCCAGGCCTTGATCACGGTTCAGGGCAGGCCTACGTCAGTGGGTTTCCACAGTCTCCATGATCCTTCGTGGGAGTTCCTTGCTTGTCTTACATGAACATTTTTACTTCCTGTCTCCAACATCCATTCATGTGACCATTTTCACCATTGACCATTTTTGCCATATAAGGTGACACGATGCTATCAAAATGTTCAACCTACCGCAAGTGAGATTCATCTTAAGATTTTAAGTAGATACTAGTAGATAACCTTATTTTTCCGGTGCACGAAACCAAGAATATCTCCGAAGCTGGTATTGTAACGCTTTCCATTGCGTTAGGAAACCAAGGAATACAGAATGCACTAAAACACCTAGTTTGATTTCTGGAGCACTTTAAATGAGTAGTAATCTATATATACTGCATGACTTTCTCAGCATGCACATAGCATTTTTGCTAATGTAGCTGAAGCTGTGCACCATTTCAAGTACCACAGCATGGCTCTGCAATTACTCTATTTTAAATGAAGAAAATTACAGCTTAGTGGGTAGCGATTGTGGCTTAAAAGCACACGGTACTCAAAATGAAAGTTACTTTCATCTCAAAGCAGTTTAATATTCTCGCTTTTCATTATAACCTCGGCTGATGACATCATCCAAACAGGATATTACCACATGCCATTCCGGTATTTCTCCATACAATTGCTCACCTGCTAGCAGCTCTTGCGTATTGATAATTTCAACAAATATCAGTCCACTCTCATGATCTACAACAGAAGAGCCAGGGGTTGAGCTTTTCCAATGACTCTGAGATCTGCATCACTCTCTCTTCCTCTCTCTCCAGGTGATCCGCTGGCATCCGGCTGAAGCTCAGGGATCAATTAAACCTTTCGAACTGGAGACCTGATAGGACAAGCGTTCCATTTCAATTACAGCCATTATTATTTATGATTCGTCCGCTCCAGCCTCGGAGTGCTGCTATATCCGTCACGAGGCAAGGGTAAAACGATCGATAGCGTTCAGGAGCACATATCGGAATTTTTCAGACATCCATATAACGGTGACTGCTACAGTATAATACAGTGAGTAAAGCAAATTAAATAATCACAAGCTAGCATCGGAAAAGTGTCAGCTCTGAAAAAATAATACACAGAGTTTATGATTTTAAGTCTGAAATAAAAAGAGTTATGTGTATATAGTTAATAGACATGTTGAAGATGTTGTACAAAGAAAGTTCTGCGTGAGTAAAACAGGATCAGGAAAAGTGAGACATGAGATATGAATCAATATAAATAAAAGAAAAATTTTGTACATTGGGTCAGAACTCGCTGTTTCGATGATATCTTTACATTTCATACATCGGAGGAACCGAAACCGGTCTCGGAAAAATTCCGTCTGTCTCTGTCCAGCCAGATTTTGTCACAGCATCACGCAGAACTGGCTGAACAGAATGTAATGAATCTTTGCCGGTCCTTAGGTGTTTGCCTAAAATTAAACCTGCGCCATAAATGAAATCTAAATGTTGAGTAGACGGGAAGATATGAAGAGTATTGACGCGCCACACCTTACAGATTTTATCGGTTAGTACAGTACAGAGCCTTTTCCATCGTGGTGGGTGTGGCTAACCCAGCACATGACAGAGCCAATCAACATAGTTTACCGTGTATACACAGAGTGTAAGACAGAAACTATGGTAATGCACCTACAAGCCATCAAAATCTTAAGTAGGTTTTGTTTGAAGTATTGTAATTCGCTACATTTTAATCATATTCGCTACTGAGTAAAAAAAAAAAAAAGAATGAAAATACTAAAAAAATAAAAATATTATGCTTTGTATAAATGCTCCGTTGCGCCGCGTGTGTGTATCATGTCCTGGTCGCGCGCCGCTCCAGACTCCACTCCAGGTTTTCTGATATCGGCATCACCTGACCTTCCACACGGTCGCTTCCGCCCTGAGAGTGACGTCATCGACTAGCTCGAACATATATAAACCGGAGAGAGACGCGGGAAAGAGGAAAGAGGTTGTGATTTTGCCGTTTTGATATTTGGTTGTGTATTCCGGTTTTGACTTTTTGCCTCCAATTGACTTTGATTATTGCTTTGTCCCTTTGGTTTGGTTGGTCTTTGTATATATTTGTAGATAATTTCACTGTTTTTAGTTTAGGGAGTCCGGGAAGGTACCTGTATTTTTATTTGTGTGTTTTTTTTTTTTTGCGGGTAATCTACTAAATATAAATACCGTTTTGTTTATTATTTTGGCCTGGGTCCATCCTGAATCTGATCCTCCTCCTCCTGGTGTGTGTGTGTGTGTATATACTGTACAAACCTCATTATTGCATCAGTTAATGATTGGATCTAGTTCTTTCTGCCATATACCACCATTTCCTTACAGTTTAAAATAGAACCCTGAACCAGTCTTTTGCTGTATGGCCCTAGACTGGGACGTAACACCATATTTAAGTGACCACTTTGATTTTTAAGCACAACAAAGACAACAGCTTTATTATGCAAAGGTGTTCCTTCAGTTAAAAACAACTAGTTTGAGATTTATATCTGCTCATCTTTTTTGAACTACACTAGAATGCCTCATCCCCTCATCTAAAATCTCATTAATTTTAGATCCAGTTGCCAAAACCAGTCATGAAGGTGAAGTCAAATTTGAAATGCAATTCAGTCGTAGGTTAATAATAAACGTTCCCTATTCATTACGCCGTTTAAACTAACAGAACAAGTCGTTCAAAAGCAGTTAGACTGTTCATACTTTCTCTTTCACAGTCATGTACATTTTATCCCAGGAACAGGATTTTATACCTAAACAGTACTGGAGTTAAAACCAAAACAACACACATTTTATACCTTTTAATTCTATGATTAAAAAACCTGACTTTTGGAAGGTTAATTGTGAAAGGTTGATGTTACACAGACCTGCACTGAATGTGTAATTATGGAGCGATCTCTGGGTTTTACTTAAGCAGCAGACGAGCAGCGTCCGTGTCCTCTTTACCTCATCTGATCTCTGGTCTTAATTACCCTCCTCCATTCATCATTTATTTACCAGGACGGACCTACTTAACCTCCACACCTTTCAGCAGAGACCAATTTAAAACCTCGAACCAGTCAGGTAGCAACCGAACCTCGATACTTTACTGCATATTTCAAATGAAAGTCTGAAAATTCACTCGTCTTCCTATTTACATCGCCAACACGACCCGAGTCACTCACACTGAAAAATCTGCTTATTTTCAAGCTGTAATTGTGTAGGCAAATATCTGGTGTGAGGTGTGTAATTTTTTTTTTTTTGATGTACTGAGACCTACAGTACCATTCAAGAAGTTTAACCATGAAAAGGCTTTAATTTTTCTATTCACTGTGCAAATTTACACAAATGTAATGCCTGCACTTCAGCCGGAATAATTTTCTCACACAATCTCTGTAAAATCTCATAAGGTGGTCAGATCACTTAAATTCTTTGCCTAAAATTACTTTGCATCGAATGAGCTGCACACTCGGTTTATATCACGTTCATTATTCACATACATGAAAAGAAATCCTAGAGACATTTCCAAAAAGGTGCTCTTCCTATGCAGTTCTCCCGATGGAGTCTCTAAAGAGAAAATGTAGAGAAAATGAAAATGTGATTTTATTGCGAGATCTCATGAAACTCACGAGTGAATCATATTTATCTGGTAATTTAATTGTCTTGGTAATTTAAGTCCCTCTAGGTGTCTGGCCAATAATTCTTGTAACCAATCATAAAGCAGACTTTGTTTAATTATTTTAATCACCATTTGTAAATCAATCAATTATACATAAGTGTGATATGGATCGACACTGCGATTCTTCCCCATCCTTCTTGCTCCATGTTTCTAACCAATCATAGACGAGACTCAATTCTTCTAACCAGTCACAATGCATCCTTCATTCATTCATTCATCTTCTATACCGCTTTATCCTGTATTTAGGGTCGCGGGGACCTGGAGCCTATCCCAGGAGACTCAGGGCACAAGGCAGGGTACACCCTGGACAGCGTGCCAATCCATCGCAGAGCACACACACACACACACTCATTCACACACTGTGGTCAATTTGGGAACGCCAATTAGCCGGAGTACCCGGAGGAAACCCACCAAGCACGGGGAGAACATGCAAACTCCATGCACACAGAGACGGGAATCGAGCCTGGCCGGGGAATCGAACCCGGACCCTGGAGGTGCAAGGCGACAGTGCTAACCACTACACCACCGCGCCGCCTGGTCACGATGCAGATGGTATGATTTCCTCCTACTGTAGATCCCTCACTGCAGCCCCAACATTCGATTAGCATCCTCCATTCATAGTTTTCATTTTCACATCAACTTCTTTCTCATATCCTAATTTTATTCTCCACATAAAGACATACTAAAGCACGGCTCCATGTTGAAGCAACATCTTTTGAGCTGTGTTTGATCCAACAGCATCCTGCTGCGCTGTTCCTACTGTATATCCTGTAAACCTCAGAGTTTCTACAACCTGTGTGTTAACCTCAACTATTCTATAGCATTTCTATATCTCTCCATGAACTTTGGATTTTTTTTGGGGATTTGTGCACCCAAATGTCATCTCACCCTGGCTTTGGTCAACAATCTCAACTAGAACTGTAGTTTGGTTCCTAATTACTGCTGCTGTAATCATAAAGAAGGCCCTGTGCTTATTCACTGAAGAACCGTTAAACACACTTAGCATTGTTGCATCGTATACTGTACGTGTACACCTGCATACTGTAATATATATCCATGTACAGTAGTAGAAAATATTTTTACAAACTACATTTAATCTGGATTTCTGTAAGTGCCTACTGTTATAAATGTTAAACAAACACATGGATGTTCCAGACCTTGTTCTCGGTCGAGTTTGATGCTTGTTTGATGCCGTGTCTACGAGTCGCGAGTCCAGTGTGGCACCTGGTTTGATATTTCAGCTTATCGGCTTGGCACGCTTGGAGTCCCATTCTGCTCGGAGTGATTGGGGTTCTCAACAGTTGGAGTCACCTCATTGCCACCTAACCCCCCCCCCCCTCCCACCCGCAGCATATCTGTGCTCGCGCAGCTTGTAGCTTTATATACTGTAACTCGGAGGCTCTACAGTTTATCGCTTGTGTTAGTGCACCACTGGATATGTGGGATATCTGTGTGTAGTGATAGAAATTTGATAAGCCTAGTGTACAATTTCATGTAATTTATATTGGAATTACATGGGGGAAAGTTTCAGCTTATATTTTATATTCACCAGTATCGATCCACAGGTCATTTATAGGAACTGAGTAAAAGAAAACGTGACTCACAGGTAAGAATTTACAGACTTTCATTTGCAAATACCGATTCACAAGGCATTGATTCAAAGGCAATAATTCAGAAGTGCTGATTAAGGGCACTTACACATTAGGGCCCCGAGAACACTTGACCCTGAAGTTCTTGAGCTGGTCTCGAGCACAGTGCAGCATACAGTACAGTGCGGCATGGATCAAATCAGATACGGAAGCCAATCGTACCTGAGAAAGGAAGTAGATAGCTGTTTAGACACAAGGTGATCAATGCCACTCTGGTCTCCTCTGAAATCTGTGTGTGCACGTACGTAGCATGCGCTAATATCAAACATAGTTGATACAATTTCCTTTTGGGATTAATTAAGTACAATATATCTAACTATATATCTAGCAGATACCATAGGAAGACATACAGGAGCAACACTGTTGACATTTCTTTTCAATAATATTATGCATAGCATGAAGGTTAACTTCATTAAAAAAAGGGAGAGCGTAAATATGCAAGCGCACCCGAGAACGGAGAACAAAAATCATGTGAACTCTGGCCAGAGGTGTAGTGGGAAGAACGGAGCAATCGTTCCTGGGAACAGTGCAAATCAATTGTGTCTAATGTTAAAATGCCCTAAGACGCACTGACTTATACACAAATAAAGATTGACAATCAGTGTATCATAAAAATTGATTGACGCCTAGTGTTTCACAGCTAATGATTAAAATGCACTGATTCATGCGCAGATAAACCCAGGTGAGCTCCGCCGTATCACAAGCGCTGATTCATACACAATGATTGACAGGCTCGGCTTCACAAGCACTGATTGACAAGCGCTGGTTCCCTCTTGTCCTCTTTAATATAAAAAATAATATGCTGAGATTTTAAAGCAATTCACCATCTTATATTTTGTAACTCTCTACAGACATCGCACTGCAATATTTTGCATTATGATATGAGTGAAGCATCATACTGTCACTTCATATTGCAAACAGATGGAGAAGTACCAATTTGTTCAAAGAGATTAAACATGCATAATGCATGGTGTTTTGACAGATTTCTAGCGGGCACTTATGTTATTCCATGCTCTTGTTCTCCAGAAAAGCATCATAATTTTTCTCCGGTTTGAATGTGGCCGTCCTTGAATCAGGCATCTCTCTCGGTACTAAGTGGCAAACTTTGTCATGTCGCATCTCTCGGCCACAGTCCATTGGCCAAATGGGGTATTTATTTATTTATTTTCCTGGGAAGTCCTTGAGTGTGCTTGTGCTCGCCTGCTACTGAAACACAGTTACGATTAGACTTTGCCTCAGTTGCCATGGTAACACCAGTATCGCTTCTCGTGCTCGAATGCGGCCGGAAACGCATCGGCTTTTCACGGATCAGCCTGTGAGAAATGAGGAGTTATTCAGAATCTCAGCCATCGTTGTGTACATTTGTTAAGAAACTAATCAAAAGAAGGAAATTAAATTATGAGGGCCATGTTGCACGTCTGAATGATTAATTCTTATTGCCAAGTTCAGGAATAATAATAAAAAAAAATGTAAATGTGGAGGGGTTTTTTTTCCATCATTTATTAATTTATTTTCAATGTATAAACCTTGCATTTTTTTTTTCAAAACTAAGAGTAGAAATAAAAACCAGCTTTTACTTTTCGTTTGTGTGAATAATACACGTAAAAATCTGTCTTTACTTCTTTTTCAATAATGTTGAAATGGAAAAGCCTCGATTCACAAGTGTTGACTCAAAAGAACTGACTCATAATAATTGAGTCACTCACTGACTCACAAGCATTGATTCATAAGAATCAATTCACTTAATGGCTCATAAGAACTGATTCACTCACTGACTCACAAGCATTGATTCAAAAGTGCTGACTCACAAGCACTAACTCATAAGAACTGATTCACTGACACTGACTCACAGGAACTGATTTACTGAATTCCTGACTCAAAAGCATTGACTCAAGAATCAATTCACTCACACTGACTCATACGTACTGACTCACAATCACTAACTGTTAAGAATTAAATTACTGGCACTGAATCATAATCAGTGATTCACAGACACTAATAGATACTGATTCATTCAATTAAATTTTATTTATATAGTGCTTTTAACAATGGTCATTGTCTCAAAGCAGCTTCACAAAAATTAAAGAAATTTAACAAAAATAAATAAATAAATAAAAAATAAATAAATAAATAAATAAATGTAAAAAAAATAATAATAATAAAAATAATAATAAAAAATAATAATTAAATAATAATAAAAAAAATAATATAAAAAAAAATAATAATAATAATTATAGAAAAGAAAATAATTGGAAGTGTGGATGTGTGAGAAAAATGTGCAGACAATAATAATGAGACGAATGAATGAAATTTCTCTGATGAGCAAGCCAAGGGTGATGGCGACGGTGGCAAGGAAAAACTCCATGAGAACAGATTTAAAAGAACTGATACCCAGCCACGTGTTTGACATGAACGGATCTGCAGAGACAGAACCACAAGTACTGATTAAACTTAGTTAGTGAAATTAGACGTACAATAGTTCATTCACAAGAGACAACCAGAGCGACTTTTTCCTCTCTATATAGATTTCTTATATCTTTTTCCTCTCACTATACATCTGAGCAATTGAGAGTTAAGGGCGTCGCTCAAGAGCTCAACAGTGGTAACTCAGTGGTTGTAGGGTTTGAACCTTAACCACAGAGTTCTATACACTGCGTTCCAAATTATTACGCAAATTATATCTGTCTCTTATTTTCATACAGTAATTAGTAAATGCAAATGACAGTCAGCATAATTTTCTAGTCATCAACTATTAGGGTATAATTTAAATTTTATTGAACAAACCTGCTAATGATAACAATATTTATTTTATAAATAAAAAACTGAAAACTTACTGTTCCAAATTATTATGCACAACAGAGTTAAAACATTTTATAGGTTGTAAAGAGCTGAAAATGGTCTTTTGTTGAATTTGCAGCATTAGGAGGTCATATTTACTGAAATCAAAAACTATTTCAATCAAAAACATCCTAACAGGGCTACATGTTACATCTTAACATACTGTAGGACCCCTTCTTTCATATCACCTTCACAATTCTTGCATCCATTGAACTTGTGAGTTTGTGGACAGTTTCTGCTTGAATTTCTTTGCGGGATGTCAGAATAGCCTCCCAGAGCTGCTGTTTTGATGTGAAACGCCTCCCACCCTCATAGGGTCTCAATGGGTTTGAGGTCAGGGCAGGATGGTGGCCACACCATGAGTTTCTCATCTTTTATACCCCTCACAGCCAATGACACAGAGGTATTCTTTGCAGCATGAGATGGTGCATTGTCGTGCATGAAGATGATTTTGCTACGGAAGGCAAGGTTCTTCTTTTTGTACCATGGAAGAAAGTCAAAAACTCTATATACTTTGCAGAGGTCATTTTCACACCTTCAGGGACCCTACAGGGGCCGACCAGCTCTCTCCCCATGATTCTGGCCCAAAACATGATCCCATCACCTCCTTGTTGACGTCGCAGCCTTGTTGGGACATGATGGCCATCCACCATCCATCCACTACTCCATCCATCTGGACCATCCAGGGTTGCACGACACTCATCAGTAAACAAGACTGTTTAAAAACTAGTCTTCATGTATGCCTGGGCCCACTGCAACCGTTTCTGCTGGTGAGCATTGATTATACCCCTATCTCACCTATGCGGTTTCGCGCGGTGGCCGTACAGTAAATACGGTTCATTATGATTCACCGCAAGTTCTTGGCGTTGAGAGTGCGTTTCCATCTTTCCGCGTGAAAAATTAAACATGTTTAATCTTTTTGGCGGACCTCGCGGAAGTTTGCGGACCTTGGCGAACTTCACGGAACGTCGGCGGGCAATCGCGGCAACTCACAGTGCCCGACACCGCATCTCACCGGGAGTCAAACCGCTCATCTGGCAAACTAATTATCACACGTGTCTGAGATTCATTTCAGTGATCCAAAGAGCCCTGAGACACGACATCATCCATGAGTTTAATTTAAAAACTAAACATTTAATGTTTATGACACTTACTGTACATCCAATTTGCATAATAATTTGGAATGCGGTATATATATAGAGATGTAGGGTGGATGGTGTAGATGTACAGTATGGCGAGCAGTGTTTGTCCTGGAAGGCGGTAACCAGCGTCGTCATCAACTTTTGTGTGTCATATTGTAAACATTTCACAGGTGTTCCTCATGATGGACTGTAAGAGTAGGCAGCGTCATTAACAACTGGGTTGTCCAGTTAAACGGGTGGAAGGTTTAGCAGGGGCCAGTGTACTGTAGCAGGAGTCCCTCACTTTGCACATGGGCGGAGACATGGCGACCCTCTGGTAAAGAAATAAATCAACACAAAGTGTTTAAGAAAATTAGATACTTTAGTAACACAATAACACTCAAGTTGATTCTGTCACATTTTCATTTTTTTTGTAAAAATACATTTTTAATCCATAAATATTGAGACCAAGTGGCACGGTGGTGTAGTGGTTAGCACTGTCGCCTTGCACCTCCAGGGTCTGGGTTCGATTCCCCGGCCAGGCTCGATTCCCGTCTCTGTGTGCATGGAGTTTGCATGTTCTCCCCGTGGTTGGTGGGTTTCCTCCGGGTTCTCCGGTTTCCTCCCACAGTCCAAAGACATGCAGATTAGGCTAATTGGCGTTCCTAAATTGACCATAGTGTGTGTGTGTGCTCTGCGATGGATTGGCACGCTGTCCAGGGTGTACCCTGCCTCGAACCCTGAGTCTCCTGGGATAGGCTCCAGGTCCCCCGCGACCCTAAATACAGGATAAAGCGGCATAGAAGATGAATGAATGAATGAATGAAATATTGAGACCTGTGGATAAAATCTTTTCCAGTTTACTGAGATCATTTATTCTTAGTCGTAACACTTTTTAAATCTTCTTTTTAATATCTTTTACTCGCACAGAGCACTCCCTTGATCTTGCTGATTTTGTTTATTTGATAGTAAACAGAAGGCTGAGTCGAATTTCCGGCAAAATGCTGTTTCGATCAGCTAAAGCCTGAGAGAGTCGGTCACCTGTCAGGAGTATAAAGAAAATCAGGGGTTATGCTTCGCATTTTTAAAATAAGATAAGTAAATTACGCGCTGTTCTGCAGCGCTCGCGCGCTCTATTGATCTGCAGTGGCGGTGAGATAGCGATGTCATTATTCACATGATGAGGTTATTCTGTCAGATCTAATGAGAAGCCAGAGATGTCATTAAAATGGATCGGAGCAAGCCGTTTACTGTGACATCATGAGAAATGCTTTCAATTTGTTGAGAAAGCAAATGAGGTTGAAGTCTCTGATGTTTTTCAGCCGCTTTTTAAATAAAATCTCGACTGTGAGCGATGATGAACAACAGACGATGAAGAGCGCTGGGCTCGATGACTCGGGGAGGATTTGGAGATCATGAACTTAACCCTTAACCTTTATCTATCTATCTATCTATCTATCTATCTATCTATCTATTGTATATCAATTTGTGCTTTAGGAACATAGTCAGGCAAAAAATCTAGCATGTGCACTATGTTAAAGAAAATAATAATTTTATTAGTGTTTTGATTTTAATCCATTTATAGTTATATTCCATGTTATGCAACATCATTTAATTCCTGTGGAGTTGATTAGGCCAAGCAAAGAAAGCAAAAAAGGAACAAACAAACAAAAACATGGATTGTCATGTTACAGATATATGAACATTCTCTGAACTTAAACGTACAGCTTTACTTCTGACTGTTATAAACTGCTGACACTGGAGACTCCTTCCACACGCGCTCCTTAAAGGCAATTTTTCTCTGTCACGTCGCTGTGATGGATCGGTTACTATAGAAACAATAACATAGTCACATAACAAGCACATGTTTGCATTTAAACCTGTGATTAGCAGATTTATTACTGGCGGTGGTGCTGTTATAGAGAATTAATCAACACCTTCTGATTAATCCGATTCAAAAACTCTATGTAGTAGCGATTATTACAGAGTGTATTTTACATTATTATCTGACACAGATTGTAATAATACATTTTCTGAACAACAACAAAAAAATACTGGTGTTTTATTAAGAGAGAGAGAGAGAGAGAGAGAGAGAGAGAGAGAGAGAGAGAGTTTTAGGCTAACTGGACTGCATCATCTTTTCTGTGCATTTCCTAAATACTGCATTTAGCCTAATTGAGACAAATGCATTTATCCATGCTTATCTCATTTAAACGGAGTGCCGTCCAGATGTTACAGCTGCACAGCTGGGCAAGCACTTCCAACCCGACACAGGCATTTTGCCCAACAGGCCTCTGGAAGATGAAATTTAACCGGTTCATTATATTTACCGATGCGTAACAGACGGCCGTGCCGGATGCAATCTGAATCGCCATTTACAGTACATTCGGCCAGGGTGTGTTCATGTTTACATAAAACGTGCAAAATTAATCCAGATGTTTTTATTTATTATTAAAATCTGATATTAATTATGAATCAGTGTGTTAAGGTCTGACCCTGTGACGTGTTAGTGATCGTTTAGTTAGTTTTATTTAAACCTCATACATAGATTTAGGCCACAAAGCGGTGCTTTATTATTAAAAATTTTTGCATCAAAAAACGGCATTGAAATCCTAAAGAGGTCAAAGCAAACATGGCGAACCAGAATCTGCTTAAACGATGCCCGTTCTTATGATTGATGCTCTTTGGAAGCTGGTATGAGGGCACACTGGGTATTTCAACATGAAAAATCTCAGCTCACGCTAGTCTGTTTAAGCTAATCTGTCAATGACGCTAAAGCAGAATGAAGGCAATCCAGCCTGTGAGGAAATATGGCCGTGTGCCACTGTAATGGCATCTCGGTGCAGATTAGACCGCTCCACACTTGACAGCCTGCAGGATGTTAGCAGGTGCCAAACACACAGAAAAACTTAATGCCAAGTACCTCAACCTTCCACAGGAATCATTTATCATTGACAAGAAAGGGTACTGGGGCAGCACGGTGGCGCAGCAGTTAGCGTTGCCGCCTCACAGCTCCTGGTTCGATGCTGAGCTCCAGTTATTCTCTGTGCAGGGATCCACATATTGTCACCATATCGACGTGAGTATATTTGGGTTCTCCGGTTGTCCTAAAAACATGTCAATAAGTATATTGGATATTCAATTGGTCTGAATAAGAGCACTGGTATCCTGCCCGGTGTGTATCTCTGACTCGCCTCCAGCCTTCTGAGGACCGGGTTCAGATCCATCACAACCTTCAAGTGGATACTAAAATAGTTTTTCTTGTCTTGTCGGTAATTCATTCAGTTATGCTTTCTGAGTTGTTCAGTGGCACGGTGTTTGTACGTCTGTCTTTACAAGAATGATTCTTCACGGAGCTCGTCATGGATCGCTACTGCATGCAATGAAATGAAACAAAAGATTCACTAACTCAAATACAGAATTTACTGCGTTTGCAGAATGACGTTAAAGAGGTGACTCTGAATAATGAACAAATGATTCACTGTATTACAGGAAAGATTTGCTCATTCATACACTTATGACTTACTGAATTAAAAAAATGGCAAAATGGTTCCATCCATCCATCCATCCATTTTCTTCCGCTTATCCGAGGTCGGGTCGCGGGGGCAGCAGCTTCAGCAGGGATGCCCAGACTTCCCTCTCCCCGGCCACTTCTTCCAGCTCTTCCGGGGGGATCCCAAGGCGTTCCCAGGCCAGCCGAGAGACATAGTCCCTCCAGCGTGTCCTGTGTCTTCCCTTTCTCACTATTTGATTAAGTCCATGTGTTGTCATAGAATTGTGAACATTGGAACCGTAGAGGTTGCTGTTGTTTTGCAGCTCCTCCCACTAGCCGTTGCCACAGTGAATCATCTGACCTGGACATTTTGGTGATTTTTTTATAATGGTGTAATCATTGTTAGCGGTAATCATTTTTAATCATTAGGGGTGATCTATATCCACAGTGGTTTTCACCAATATTCCGGTTTCTTCCCATATTCCAAAGGGTTTCAGGTTAGGCTAATTGGCGTTCCCAAATTGCCCATAGTGTGTAAATAACAATTGGGCATTGAGCTGACAACCTGGCCCCTTAAGTAACTCCCACAGAAGTCCAACTGATGGTACATGGACAGACCAAAATACACAAGAAAAAAAATAATAAAATAATATATATACAGTATATATATATATATATATATATATATATATATATATATATATATATATATATATATATATATATATATATACTCAGCAAAAAAAGAAACATCCCTCTGACTTTCAACTGTTTTTACTTTCAGTAAACTTAATGTGTAAATATTTGTATGAACACTAAAAGAGTCGACACCATAAGACATAAAGTAAAAATGTTTCCCTATGTGTCCCTGAATGAAGGGAGGCTCAAAATCAGTCAGTAGCAGTCAGTATCTGGTGGCCACCAGCTGCTTGAAGTACTGCAGTGCATCTCCTCCTCATGGACTGGACCAGATTTGTCAGTTCTTGCTGTGAGATGGAGGGATTGTGTGTTCCTGGTGTGACTCGGGCAGTTATTGTGGCCATCCTGTACCTGTCACGCAGGTGTGATATTCGGATGTACCCATCCTGTGCAGGTGTTGTTACACGTGGTCTTCCACTGCGAGGATGATCAGCTGTCCTTCCTGTCTCCCTGTAGCGCCGTCTTAGGCGTCTCATTTACATTTACATTTAGGCATTTGGCAGACGCTCTTATCCAGAGCGACTTACATTTTTATCTCATTACACATCTGAGCAGTTGAGGGTTAAGGGCCTTGCTCAAGGGCCCAACAGTGGCAACTTGGTGGTTGTGGGGTTTGAACCTGGGATCTTCCGAACCGTAGTCCAATGCCTTAACACTGAGCTATGTCTCACAGTGCGGACATGGCGATTTATTGCCCTATAGCCACATCAGCAGTCCTCATGCCTCCCTGCAGCACGTTCCTAATGCACGTTCACGCAGATGAGCAGCGACCCTGGGCATCTTTCTTTGGATGTTTTTCACAGTCGGTAGACGAGTCTCTTTAGTGTCCTGCGTTTTTACAACTGTGACCTTAAATGCCTACTTTCTGTAAGCTCTTAAGGTCTTAACGACCATTCCACAGGTGCATGTTAATTAATTGATTATGGTTAATTGAACATGCATGGAAAACATTGTTTAAACCATTTACAATGAAGATCTGTAAAGTTATTTGGATTTTTTTCAACATTATTGTTGAAATACACAGTCCTGAAAAAGCTTTAATATATTCCTGCATACTGCTGCAGTTGCATTATTACCAGAGCTGCTGTCTAAGTTTGCGACCAATCATACTGCAGAGTTCTGTGGTATACAACTCAGGAACCACTTGAGAAACAACATGAGCTCATAAACCTAGGGGATCTGTGTTATCCATTCTGAGATAAAAGGCAAGCATGACCTTCTTGAATTGTTTTTGACGTCGACAAATGCATGAACAAAGCAAGAGCTTGAGGAAGAAAGGGATGTTTTAGAGAGGGAAAGCAAAAGCGCTCAAGAGGGAGAGAGGGATCTGTGGGTGAGTCAAACATGTGATTTCAGCCGCAATGTCTGGAGACTCATCAAAGTGAGAGGTAAAAGGGATAAAGCTCCTGAGCTCGGTTTAAACCCTGCCAGTTCAGTAAGACGAACCAAAGTCCCACTTTACCCAAGAGCTCTACAATGAACTCGGGTCAGGCAGTGCAGCGCTCGTTCTGAGTGGTGAACTTTCAAACCTGGGTTTATTTTCGACTACAGCAGGAAGTGTGGAAGAGGATAACAATCAGCAACCCCAAGCTAACTTTTACACTAGCAAGCAGCAAAGCGACAGGCAATGTTTGTTTTCTTCCTACATGCCTGACATGAAGCCATTATTTCTCACAACAGCATGACAGGCTGTTTTATACTTACTCTTTATAAATACCTGTGTTGTGGATACCTGTGACTGCAGAAGCTCTGAACCTGCAACACACTTTAGTAATAAACATCACCATACTACATGCAGTGTAGTGTATATCAGAGCTTACTTTTTAGTCTAGTGTACAGGGTGGGATTTAGCCATGGATTTAATTTCTATTAGAGCATACTATTTAGTAGTCTAGTGCTCAGGGTGACATATCTTTTGGGGTATGTCTCTACCGGCTTTGCACATCTAGAGAGTGGAATTTTTTTCCCAATCCTCTTTACAAAATAGCTAATGCTCGGTAAGATTGGATGGAGAGTGTCGGTGAACAGCAATTTTCAAGTCTTGCTACAGATTCTCAGTTTTATGTCTGGACTTTGACTGGGCCGTTCAAGCACATGAATATTTTCTGATCCATCGTTGAACCATTCCATTGTAGCTGCCTCTGTGTGTTTAGGGTCGTTATCCTGCTGGAAGGTGAACCTCCGCCCCAGTCTCAAGTATTTTGCAGACTCTAACAGGATTTCTTCTAAGATTGCACTGTATTTGGCTCCATCCATCGTCCCATCAACTCTGACCAGCTTCCCGGTCTCTGCTGAAGAAAAGCATCCACACAACATCATGCTGCCACCACCATGCGCAAATTCTGGTCTCATCTGACCAGAACATCATCTTCCACAGGTTTATTATGACTTTTTACGACTTTCTTTCAACATTGGCTTTCTTCTTGCCCCCCCCCCCTTCTATAAAGACCATATTTGTGGAGGTCACGACTAATAATCTTCCTGTGTTCAGATTCTCCCACCTGAGCTGTGGATCTCTGCATGTACCATGGGCCTCTTGGCTGCTTCTCTTATTAATGCTCTCCTCACCCGGCCTGTCAGTTTAGCTGGACGGCCATGTCTTGGTAGATTTGCAGTCATGCCATACTCTTTCCATGTTTTGGATGCTGGAGTGAACAGTGTTCCATGAGATGTTCAAGGCTTGATATTTTTTTATAAGCTAACCCTTCTTTAAACTTTTCCACAACTTTATCCCTGACATGTCTGGTGTGTTCCTTGGGCTTCATGGCGCTGTTTGTTCATTAATGTTCTCTAACAAACCTCTGAGGGCTTCACAGAACAACTGTGTGTATTTATACAGTGTGGATATTAGTTAGGGGTATCAGAGTGAAGGGGGCTGAATACAATTGCACGCCACACTTTTCAGATTTGTTTTCGTGGAAAAAAAAAGAAAACTGTTTATTATTTTCCTTCCGCTTTACAATTATGAGCCACTTTGTGTTGGTCTGTCACATAAAATACATGTACGTTTGTGGTTTTAACATGAAAAAATATGGAAAAGTTCAAGGGGTATGAATACTTTCGCAAGATACTGTATCCATTAAACCACCCTATTTTCTCCCGCACTGTGGGATCTCACACGCTTCTGTTTAAATACGTTAGTGTAAAGATGTAAATTTAAATACTGGATCATTTCACACTTTTATTTCGACGTTTATTAATTATACAGTAACAGCCAGTTAGTGACTGATGCTGATTTGTGTTCCAGCTCTTTAGTCGAGTTCTTGAACAATAAACTTAAAAACAGAAGGTAAGACAAAATCAGAAAATTGAAAAAAAAAAAAAAAAAAGGAAATACAACTATTAAATTATAGAAGAGATATTGAGCATTAGACAGAAAAGAAAAAGACACATTACTCTACATATTTTAGAACACAGAGCTCGTTGCATCACATAGAAGTCCGGACACGAGGAGCTGGAGACCGGAGCTGGTGTGTGTGTGTGTGTGTGTGTGTGTGTGTGTGTGTGTGTGTGTGTGTGTGTGTGTGTGTGTGTGTGTGTGTGTGTGAAGTGACCCGAGTCAGAAAGTTAGATAAGAGATTTCGCTGCTTGTTCTGTGGAGGAGACGTTGCATGTAAAGGAAGACCTTGGAGAGTAGAGCTCGGGTTTTGGTGTAATTAGAGACGTCAAGATGGTTGTTACAAACTGTCTAAGGAATCTTTCTGTAGAATAAAACACACGATCTTAAATCCTGTCCTGGATTATACAACAGGATCCTCGGTTTGGTGACACGCTGCGTTATTGTACATCCTCAGGAAAACATAAAAAGCGCAACAGGGAAGGAAGGATGTTCTTTTTCTGAAACAGTTTCCTTTGCGATGTCAAGAGCAGTTTATATATTTATAGATTTTATTCAAAAAAAAAAAAAAGAAGCAGCACAGAATATAAAAGCAGATATTGCACTGGAGGAAATATTGCCTCATTCTCTCTCACTCTCTTTCTCTTTATTTGTCTCTTTCTCCCTCCTTGTGTGTGTGTGTGTGTGTGTGTGTGTGTGTGTGTGTGTAAATCTGGGTGTGTTTTCTTTTTCTGCTTTTTGATATCTCAGCGATCATCAGAGTCATGTGACCTGTGTGTTTCTGTTTCCTCTGCTGGTAAATCTTGTTTATTATAACATCATTACGCAAATGCATAAAAAGAATAATGCTTATTACAATGTTATTACATGGTTTATTAATATTAATATCCTTTAAATAATTAACTTTTTTGCAGTGTGTGTGTGTGTGTGTTTAAGTTTGTTCTCGTTTGCTCTGCTAATCATTTGTGTTTATTTTAATTTAATGACACTCATTGCTTATGACATTATTATACTGCTTATTAATAACAATAGCAAAAATAATAAAAATTGCTGTGTGTGTGAGCGAGTGTGCGATTCACCTTGTATACTTGCATGCATCTACTGCAAGTCTTTTTCTTTATCAGTCATTATTAGTTAGAATAGAAACTAATCAACTTAGTAACTCACACCATCTGGTCCCTCGTTTCTTTACACTAACTGCATGACAGTGAGAGTCGTGTTATGATTTATTTCTTAAAAATAAATTATAGTACACTTGCATTATGATCTGTCTGTACAGAAGCGTCTTATACATGAGGAAACAATGTGGGACTCTAACGCTGTGTTTGTTAGTAAATATATATATTTGTAAAATCAAAATTAAAGTCAAAACGCCACTCTGTGCTTTTCTGAACACTTTCTCTAACAATTTTTAAATATGTTGCTAATTAAGTGATATGATTATGATTTTGTTGATTTGCCGTATTAAATGTCCCATTTACTGTAGCAGCACAGACTTCTCATTAGACCTAGTGGCTGAAATGGGAACTGCAGGAAGCAATAACATTAATGACAAGGTTTCCAGCTTGGCTTTTTTTTTTTTTTTGTTAATAAGGGCTGATTTATTTTTACTATTCAAAAACTTAAAGAAAAAAGTCTAAAAGTTTCAGTTAGTTTCAGGCATTTTTTGTGGTTTAAGATGAATAATGTCTGGTTTATAATAATAATAATAATAATAATAATAATAATAATAATTAAAAACTCTCAGCTCTGGTTAATGATATTTTGGCACTTCAGGAAACCACTTTATCAAAGTACACACAAAATGAGTGAAAATTATCTAAATGGAAATAGAATAGAAATAGAAAATAAATAGAAAAGTTCTCAAAATTGTAATCAGTTAAAAGTGAAAAACATTCAGTGAAAAGCGTGCTCATGTAAAAGTGGAAAAGTTCGTAGTATTAGGTTTATTTAAAATAGGTGAATGTTTTTAAGTGATGAAAATGTGAAAAGCTGTTTTTTTTTATTTGTCGCTTCATCATTTGTTATACTGTACAGTTTAATCTGGTTTTATAGGCCTGAAAAAATAATCAAATTTTTGGCTGAAAAGTTTTACACATGTATCTTTAGCTAGATTTTTTTGTGTTTCTTTGTTTGTTTTGAATATTCAGCAGTGCTACAGTAGTTACAGGAATTGATGCTAAGCTAACCTGAAGAAAACAGGCTTCAAACAAATCTGGTTTAATTTAGAAAAATACCATCAGCTTCAGTACCTCAGTACCTTCAAGTTTATTTTATTTTCAAATTAGATTAAAGTCGTTTTGTGTAGCGACGTGAAGTCACAACATTTTATTCAACTAAAACATATTGCTGAGTTCCAGTCAGGGGCTCCTCATACACACACACACACACACACACACACACACACACACACACACACACACACTGTATAAACATACAGACACACACATAGCAATAGTGCTATATACATTATATGCTGTTGAAAAGACTATATAGACGATGATGTGTCGTAATCCTTTGTGTTTTTTCTATATATAATTGGATGTTAACTGAGGTCATGTGACTGGTGCATAATGTCCAGTTATTGTCTGAATGAGAGAAAAAAATATATTTGGACCAAATATTAAATCAGTATGTGTTAAGCTACAAGTATTCCGGTTCAGTAGCATTAGAACAATGGTGCAGTCCACGTATGTGTACCAGCTGCTTATTACTCTAAAGATTCACTTGAATCGAGCTTAAGGAGTATAAGGTGTAAGTCAGACGTGATCTCCTTTGGACGGCATCTTGTTTGAAGCTACGTTGTCTTTAACATCGTCCTGCAACACCAACATCGCTGCTCCACTCGAGTTTCTTTCAGTCTCGACTTCATTCCGTCTCTTTTTCTGACCTTAATGATCAGGACACATGAAGTGAGAGTTCTCCGAGGGGGGTTAGCGCTACCCTCTGGCCATCAGCAACCCTGGTTGTCTTTATCCCGGTTCTCCAGCGTGGCACAGAGGTTCTCCTGCCGGTTCTCACCTTCTGACCTTAGCGGGATGATTTTTGCACACTGAAATTCTCTCGCTGTATTTAAAGGCCAATCTTAATCCTGTATTTTCTGTGCTCAGGGTTTGTTCTACTCTGGATCGAAGCAGGATTTCTTCCCACTGGGGATTTAGTTTTTCCCCCCACAGGGTGAGGTCATTTAGTGCAACAACACAAACCTTCTTTTATATCAGTAAAACTCACAACATTTCTGAGAATACATTCACAACAACTTGGGTGTAAATTACTTAGTTAGTCGAATTAGTCATGTGTTTTTTTTTCTACTTTACTCATTAACCTCTTTTAATACAATTATACTATTAATTATAGAACAATAACTACTGAGGTTAGCCATTTATTTTTAGTATATCTTAATTATTTTCAGAAACGTCGTGGAAAAAGCTGTTGTTGTTGCTTACTGTTCTTGAACTGTGATATAATGTATTAAATCTAACTCATTAAACTTCACCTACAACTAGACAGTGCATAACATTAGCACACAAATTAATCATTTGCATAATTAGCATTTCAGTACTTTTAATGTGCATTTTTATAGCAAATATGTTGTAAAATATAACGAAATAACAAAATAAGTCGTATTTATGGGGTTTTAGACAAACAATAAAAAAAGATTTGAACATGTTTATTTAGATGTTCACTTACTTTATCTATAACACATGCATGTACAGTATAAAGTATGCATGTATTTATTTATGCATTTATTTATTTACCAAACTGCCATAAATGTGTTATGGGCCGTAATCCAACACCTTAACCACCGAGCCACCCCTGTCCCCTTGTTTAATTTAGACTGGATCGTATTTATTTATTAACGAATTTATTTGTCTATCTATCTGTTTGCCTGCCTGTCTGT
This sequence comes from Channallabes apus, assembly GCA_030522415.1. Taxonomy (NCBI): domain Eukaryota; kingdom Metazoa; phylum Chordata; class Actinopteri; order Siluriformes; family Clariidae; genus Channallabes; species Channallabes apus. The sequence goes on along the minus strand of CM060113.1, from coordinate 2,573,366 downwards.
CTATTTATATCTCTTCTCTTTAATTCTCACCCACTTTTAACAGATTATTATTATTATTATTATAAATAACTTTTTAAAAAGTCCAAACCCTAGAAAACAATCCTTCAATCTACAGTGTTTGTCTTAGGCCCCGCCTACATACAGTCTTGTTTTGTTAAACACTGCAGTCTGTGTTGTTGTTGTTGGTCTTTGGGCTGCTCCCGGGTCGCCACAGCGGAGTTTCCAGTCCGCACTACAACTCGGCACAGGTTTTACTCCGGATGCCCTGATGCAACCCTCCCATTCTATCCGGGCTTGGGACCGACACTGTATCCAGTGGCTGGGATTTGGGCACCGGCTGGGAATCGAACCCGGGCCGTCCGCATGGCAGGCGAAACACCGACCACTGAGCCACCAGTGCCCACATTTAAACACTACAGTCTGTGTGTACAGTATAATGTTTGAATACATGTAGATTTTGACTTTAGACTGTAGACTTTAGAGTTACCTGCACATCCTCTCCAAATGTAGCAGAAAATGTGGCCTGTTTTATAAAACAGTCTACACACACACACACACACACACACACACACATGCATTGGTAAGCCCCAGGCAGGTGACCTATTTTCAGGCTGGTGTAGGTAGTGCACTATCCTGAGATGGAGAGAGAGAGAGAGAGAGAGAGAGATGGAGATGTAGAGAAAAACAGGGCAGAGGGAGATAGTGATAGAGAGACATCCATGCCGTCCTCGGTCCATTCATGTCCAGCTCCCTGCGGTGGATTAATTACCCCGTGTGGGAACCCGAGCTGCCTCTGTGAGCGACACACTCCAACCTCCAGCATCAATAATACATTTTTCTGTCTCTCCATTTAATTTGTGCACAAGTCACCGGCTCAAGTCACCGTCTCCTGGAGGAGGAAAAAAAAAACAAGCTCAGAAAGGAACGGAAATCCGATCTGAACACACACACACACACACACACACATCGAGAAAAAAAAGAGGAAAATAGAGCGGCAGGTTATACACACTCTTGAGTGCACACATGCAAACACACGAGTGTGTGTAGTGAGTAAAGCCCTCTGCGTTCCCTCACTAGTGCTCCCAGATGACACATTAATTCAGCGCTGATGTGTTTATGCAGCGGAGGAAGATGTGATCTCTCCAGTTCAGAAAGGAGAGGCGGGTTTCTAATAAATGCAAATCCGGCTTCGTGGTTTATTTTATTTTTTATCTCTTAGCCTTTCGCTTGAGAGAGACATGTTTGACGGGAGGACGGTCAGACAGGATGTGCCAGGTGGACGGGACGCAGGTAGGTCACATGGTCTGGGACAGATCCAGCACTTTTTTTTTGTTGTTGGAGATGAATTACTAACTGCCTTGATGGACATGTTTTTGAAGTGCAATGAGACGTTTAACCGCAGTGATGTTGAATCCTGGATGCTGATTGGTCGGCTGCAGATCAGAAGTTCTTGTAAGTTATGGATTCTATGGTAGTAGCTAATTTACAGGGATTGGAATAATGGATGCTTCATGTGAACTGATTACAAATACATGTAACGGCTGATGGAGTTGGTGAAGTTTTCTGTTCATGATGTGGTGATGTAACATTTGGGGAAGGAGTCTCCAGTTTTAGTGCTGTGTAACACTCAGAGAGGAAGCTGGTGGACGTTTTAAAAGGTTTTTCTGACATTTTCAGGAGGTTCTGCAGAAGATTTTGTGATCATACTTCCTGGTAGTAACACTGACTCCGCCCCCAATGTTGATTGCGTTCCTATAACAGCACTACATAGAGTGATTTAATCCTTAAATACAGTCTACTGTAGCTCTGCAGGGCCTCTAGGGGAGTGCTGTGGTGTCTGGCACCAGGATGTTGGATCCTTTGGGTGCTGTGGGTTGTGGGACGGGGCCTCCATGAATCCGGTTTAATTGTCCGGCACATGTGATTGGGCTCAACCAGATTGGGATCCGGGTTGGTGGCCTTGGGCTCTTTGCTTGCTGGGACCTGTGCCCGGGTGCACTGGGTTTTCTGGCGCCTTTTTCTATCCTTGCCACCACTGAGGTTTTTCAGCAGTTTGTTCTGCATTGGCTTTTCTGTGGGATCAGATCAGGTGGGCCTGGGTGAGCCTTGGGTGCTCATGGTCCTGTCACCAGTTTACTGGTATATATTATATGATGATCTATTTTATTCAATTCAGCTGGCAGTGGTGTTAGTGTTGTGATCTCCAGGGTTTGTTTAGTGCTCTATGATCATTCACTTTCTTTTTCTCTCTTACTTTACTGTTGTTCAATCATTCAAACCAGACATCACTCACTCTCTGTGGCATCATCATCATCATCATCATCATCGTCATGTCAAGGAGAACTAATGTGATTAAACGTTGTTTAGAACTGAAATAAAAACCCACCCACATCCCCAGTGCAAATTTGTTCATGTTCCCAAATACCGACTTATAATTAATCGCTTGTTAAACCAGCATTAACACTCTGACCCCACCTGCTGCTGAACAAAAAGGGCCACACATGAGCTGAGAAACAAACATTTTTACGATTCTTTTTGTCTTACCCTTAGTGTTGAAGTGGATCTCCTGCATCTCCTGCAAAGGGTTTCTGCAAAAACCATTCCAGATGTTAAATCTGTCATAATGATGTAAACTGGGACCAGCTGTGGCAAGGAAAAACTCTATACCAGGGTTTTAATTATTATTTCTTTTAACCTTCCTGTTTCCATGGCACACTTCCTGTCACATGACTTCCTCCACACCAGATCATTTTTATAGTCTTATCAATGGCACAGATCATTCATTCAAACATCAGCACTTGATCTTCTGACTATTTGGGAAATATTTATCATCAGGATTCGACTACAGACGTCTAAACTGACAGTTTAGAAAAAAAAAGTACAGTATAGTCAAGCGGTCGTAGTTATCACTCTCAGCATGAAGCCATTTCTTCTCACAAGCATGTCGATGAGAAATGAGTGAAAGCCTCGTACTGTATGCAGATGCTTGCATGAATGATTTGTGCATTTGGATTTGTGCATTTGTCATTGGCCATGACGGCGAGCGGTATTTGCTGATCTGCAGCGTTAGCAAAACTGCCTTACAGTTAAACATTTCTGATGTGTTTAAGCTATTGAGGAATTTTCAAGATGAACCCAGCATGACACAAAAACCCCCAGATTGGTCTCTTATGACGTGCTTTCTGATGTACGCATTAGAGAACAGCATGTACATCCAAAGCAGGTCTATAAATCTCTAGACGTTCTCGCCAAGCCCCGCCAATGCTTTGCTTTCGCTAACAGTCTATGATTACTGCACGCTCCCTTGAGTATTCATGAACGGCCAACATCACCAACCCCATCAACACATCACAGGGACAGCTGAACACAATTTCAGGAGAGCACTAACTATTATTTTCTATATGTATGCGCTAACACATAATTATCCTGAATCATTTTGATTGACGGCAGAGACAGGAAGTGCTTTTAGTGCGCTTTTACATCTAGCGCCTTTGAAGAGCAATCACTGAGAGCAAAGGAAGGAGGGCGTGTCCGGTTGCCTCTGAGTGAACCTGACTGTATAAATGAATGGATTTGTCTAGATGATGGGAATTTGATATGAAAAAAACAACAACTTTTATTTAGTGTTTTCCAGATGTTTTTTTTTTTTTTTGTCAAACCAAAGCAAATTCAGATTCACGCAATGAACTTGGAGTAAAACTAAACACACCCCCAACGCTCGCTCTAAGGGCTCAGCCACTCAGTACCGTAGGATCCCTGAATATTTTTCTCTTTATAAACATTTTTTCCTCTTGCCCCCCCAACAATGACCTCGGCTCAGCCATCAGGTACGACTCACAGATGAGGCTCTGCCTTTTCAGACTCTCTACAGTATGTAGGTCCCATCATGTCCTGACTCTCTCGTTTGTTACGTGAGATGAACGTAATGACTCGCAAACTCCTCCCGTGCAAAGGTGAACGTTACGATCCACTGTAAACATGACCTGAACTCTTTATTAGTCCTCTCCCGTTAATTAATTCAATGTCATATATTATTAGATCATCTGCTCTCATTTGCAGGCAGCCGTAGCCTCAGCATGGGCTCCGTGTTGGTGTGTGTGTGTGCGTGTGTGTGTATGTTAATTGACCTGTAGGCCAGATCGGTGCTGAGTCGAGGAAGAGAATGAGCAATCTTTTCTGATCTATTAATCTGGGATAATCCTTCCAACAAACAGCGTTCAATCAAAATGAATGAATGAACGCTACAGCGAGGTGCAAAGTTGGATCCTGATTGGTCAGATGGTGTTGAGCAGATTCAAATCACATAAATACAATAATGTTATCATTTATACAGTAACTGTTCATTACAAAGGCTTGTACAGTACAGCAAGTGTTCCCTTTAAACAGACTAGAATATAAAACCCCAGAATCGGCTTCTTCCAAATGCTAAGTTTGTTTTTCCAAACAGCTGCATCCAAAAATGTTGCTCATCATAAAATGTAAAAAAGGAGAGAGAGAATTTACTTAAAATGGTATTTTTTCCCATGGAACAAATATATAAAATATATATATTTTATTTTTTAAAACATATTTATTGGCCTCTTCCAAATGGTTGATTTAAACGTCCAAATGGTTGAGATGCTGTTTCATGGTCAAAGTATCCATATGTTTACAAAAACAAAAATGTACATAAGATGTTAACTTTTTTCTATGTAATATATATATATATATATATATATATATATATATATATATATATATATATATACATATATACACTATATATATATATATACACTATATATATATATATATATATAGTATATTATAACACCTATTAAATTAATTAATTCCACACACACTTGGATCTGGAAAGCATACAGTATCTTAAAAATGTTCTGTTACAGAATGGTAGTTTGTTATATTATATAAGGTATAATAGTCATATTTTATGTATTTATTACTGATGTTTGACGATGTTAATATCTACTGTACCTGCGTGTCATAAAATGTTATCAGCTCTAAAGCAACTCTCAGGCTTCGGGATGTTACATACAGTCGGGTAAACTAAAAATATTGTCCTGTGGCTTTTAAACTGTACAGTTTTTTATCACTTCTTTCCAGTGTGTATTAATTTTAAGCACAACTCTTGTGCTGATAGTAAAACTTAATCCGGTGATGCACATCACACCTCATAACAACATCTTTAATTATCATGATGTGACATTTACTGTACTGTACGTACACACGCGCTTGTTTCAGTTTAGCTGCGGTATTGTTGTACACTACGTACTGCACGCTGTATGAGTTTCATGGCTTTTCTTGCCAAACATGAACTCAGTACAGATTTGGATTCTGTTTACTGACAAATTATTGAATTAATTTTAACACAGCGAGTGAAACGCATCATTAATTACGCTGAGTCATGGTCTGTTGTTCGTGTGCCGAGTGCCATGTCGTGTTTTATCTCCGGTGTTCGACTCGGAGAGGGATTTGATCCAGTGCAGATTGGGAAGTTAATATGCTGGTGTAATCTCACACCTTTGCACAGGGCTCCTGAATATCAGAGCAGGAAGTTTAATTCTCTCTCGGCTGGTGTGAGTTTGGTAGTTGATTTGGATTTGTTCAACGTTTTCATGTGTTTTGTTGGTTCAAATCCAGGAATACGGTCTAAACACACTGAGTGCTAAATGCCATCATAGCAACATGTTATTCATTTATTTTATTTATTCTTACTAATTCTGTCCTTGTACCATCATGAAAATACAAATCAATGCATTATATAGAGAAAGAAGGTCAGTTTGTGTGTGTGTGTGTGTGTGTGTGCGTGCGCTGGCTGGATTGTTATGCCTGTAGTATCTCTGAAATTAAGCAAAGCTGTTCCTTCACAGTGTTAATATGGAGTCATTTTATGATTAATTTGTGTTGATAATAAACTCCAGGCTCCATTCCAAATAAATAAATGTAGAAATAAATAAATCAATTAAAACAATTAAAGGGGCCAAAAACAGGCATTACTGAGAGACATGATGGAGCCAAAAACATCATGAAAAACAAACAACAAGAGCCAGGGCTGTCAGTAGATGTAAAATTTAATATCTTAATTTCACATTTTCAACAGACGTGTGCTGATGCTCGTAACGAACAATCTGATTGGATATTTCTAGAAATTCTAGAACAGGAAGTCGGAGAGGCACAAACAGGAACAGTTCTGAGAATGAGGACTGGTTCTAACAGGCCCTGATTCTAGAATTATTTGTTCAGTTAAACGTGCACTGCATCACAATAAGGAAGTTTAAAGAACTATTTAGTGTTTAATGTGATACGGCTATAAATTGGAATCTTGGATTGCGAGCATAATTTGTTCCAGAAGCGTACTTGTATATCAAAGCATTCGTATATCAAAGTGAATTTTCCCTGTAAGAAATAATGGAAACTCGAAAAATAATGTACAGTATACAATATAAAAATATTTGTTCCAAAACCCTATGGATTAAGAATTGGATGTTATTCAACTTCATATGCATGTGAAGTCTGGGGAGGGAATACTTTTGCCAATATAGTCTGTATACAGTATATATTCTTAAGGCAAAATTTTTGTTGTTTATTTGTTAGTTTTATGAACAAATGCAAAAACAAAGCAGCCTAAAACAACATGAAAAACATGTTTTTCTTTCTAGTTTGGAGACATACGTCTCTTGCTATACATTAAATCCGGCATTTTTTTTTATTATTAGATTTTATTTGATTATAATTTTTTATTTATTTGTTTTAATTTGTTTATTGATGCCATATTTCTGAACTATAAGAACAACATAAGCTTTTATACCAATTTTGTGTTTGTTGCTTCTCATCCCCTGATTAATTCATTGTGCTTTTTAGTTTGCTTTATTAATTAATTATTTGATTCTTTGTAAATGTGAGTGTATAGTATTTGTCTGTGCTGCTGTTTGTTCTTTTGCTGTAACAGCATGACATGGAGGGATTTATTCCTTGTTTAACACACAGCACATACCTCAGTTCTGTTAAATCTGATGATTATTCATTGGTGCAAATGAGTGAGGTTTCTGTTATGTTCTTAATTAAATTTTTAATTAATATAAAGTTGATTTAATTAACAATCTGGTTGTGGTGGTGATCATCTGGGCTCAGGAGAGATTAGAGTTCTGGAGAACCTCTAACAGGCAGCGTGATTGTGGTGTGTAGTGTCGAGGCGAGCGAGGTAGTGCTAGGCCTATCGCATTGCTCTATTACCTTTTTTTTCTTTTTTTTCTCTCTGACACCCCCACTGCATGGCCTGATTATGGAGATCGGTTCCCGACAGAGCCAATCAGGACCAAACCTGCAAACGGGTCACCTCATTAGAGAACAGTGTTCAGTTTTTGAGGAAAAAAAAAAAAAAAAAAGATCTAAAGTACTCAGGGTAGAAAGCGTACAGTCGATATTCCAAATTATTTAACTTGGTTTATTTAATTTTTTATTCATTTAACTGTTTGACTTTTTTTTTTTTTTTTTACATTAAGTTGATGTGTAAAAAACATCTGTTGGAGTGATATTGAGACTTTTGCAAGCAGCACATCTGCAGTCTATTTTTTTAGTTACAATTAATGTAATGTACAAATTTTTACATCCAAACCAAATGAAACTTGTTTCTCTTTATACTCACATTTATTTACATCAACTGGCTGATTAGTGATAGATATTACTCCTTTCATAGCGTGCCATTACTTTTGTTCTGACTCAACAACTAGTCAGAATCTTGTTTTTATAAAATGTTGGATCTGTTTTGGTCTTTCAATGTTACAAATTTATTCCATTTGTGCTTAATTGAAATAAATAAAAAACAATAATCAATCAATAATAAATAATCATCTGTAATAAATCCTAAATTAACCCTTAGGAGTCTGAAGGTGTTTTGGAGCCCTGAAGCGATTCTGACGTGTCCTGACATTTGTGTATTTTTCAGTTACTTATAAACATATAAATGTCTAAAGTCTGATATCATTTTATTCAGCACAAACTGGGCTACAATAATATATTAGCAGCATGTGTGTACAAGTTTGTAAATTGGAGAAAAAAAACAGTTATGTGTGATTATTAAAAACAACAAAAAATAAGTCACTGAAATAAGACCACAAAACACATTCATGACATTTGTGTACAAGACTTTTGTGACCTGGATCTCATAGTGTAGATGTTTTACTTCAAAATGATGTGACAATCATCTCACTCACTCATTTACAGAAAACAATACATTCATTTACATTTTCTAATACACTTTTTGTTTAGAAAGTCCGTATGCGAAGAGGCGGGAACGATCATGAATAATGCTGATATTCACACCCGAGAAGACAAAGACCCGCATAATGAGCTGCATACAGTAATTAACCCTTTCAGTCAGGAAAGTGTTACAAGAAGATAATTTGAGGACAGAAACATATTTCTGTGTTTGTAGTTTATTTAGACTAACTTAAGATTCACTTGCAAAAATTCCAGGAACAGTTCAAAATAAATAAAAAGTGCAAAAAGTGCAAACAACATTCAGATCATCAATGAACTCCTCATCTGTTATCAAAACCTGATGTAACTCATCAACAATTTTAAATCTAATCAAGGTCAAAGTTCACATTAGTGAGTCAACTCATATATAACTTTATATTAAAAGTAAATCTACAGTATGAGACAAATTACTGCCATTAAGACCAATTATCTTCATTTAAATGCTCCAGTAAAATATTTAGAAATGTTCTTCTGCTCTTGTGGCCTGAAATTTTAACACAAAAACCAGAGCGGTACGGCTACATGCTAACAGGCTAATGCGTGTAACATTGTCCATGATAAAAATAAAAAAAAAATCAATCACCGTGTTTGTAACAGAAAAGTTTGAATTTCTGCACAAACAGCAAAATTTATAAACATATTTATTTAATTACCTACAAAATAAAGATAAGCGCACTTGGGAAGTTTCAGATTATAAAACATATATTTATGTACCATCGAACGAGTAGGGATTGATTTTTATTACACACACTAGGCACATTTAACTTTATGGGTTTAATTATTAAACAATCTGTTTATGGACGTGCAAAATCCTTGGCTATTTGTTCAGGGTTAGCTCAGAAAGCTAAAATTTAATTAGCGTTCATTAAGCTAAAGTCAGAGCAAAGTGAAAGTAACCGCACATGTGGTTTCTCCTTCTAATTTTCCTGGTAAAGTTTTCTTATTGCTCTACCGGGGGGTTATGAGATCAGAAATGCTGCAGCGAAACAGTAAACATTGGCACGTTTTTTATTTGCGTGTCTCTAATTACTTGGTTCGTTTTTCAGTGCTGCAAAAATATCAACCGTCTTGGAGAAACACTGATACAAACACGCCGTGATGTGTTACTGATCATTTAGTCTTTGGAAAAATGAAAAGTATTTTTTTTTTCACTTTGGGAACAGAAGATTATTAAATTATATATATAATTAATTATTAAACGTACCAGTGAAGCAAAAAGAAAAAGTGAAAGCCTGTCCTGTCAGATTTGGAGAACCAGAACATGTGCTATGTTTTGCTTTTCAACTAATAAAACGTTCAAGTCCAGAGAACTCAATCTAATGATTTTGCACAGTGACTGAACAAGGACAAGGCAATATATTTCCTGTAGATAGCGTTCCGTATTGTCCAGAGTAAATAAAGCGTGTTGTCTGCACCATCGACTCTGCGGCGAGAGGCTGCTTTGCTGCTTTGTTCCAGGAGGGAAAGATCCGCAGCCTGGACCGGTTCACCCTTTCGACTTAGTATACTGTAGGTGTCGACTGCTTTGTCGATGAAGGCGGCAACGAGGGCTAGCTGCCAAGCTAAACACGCTAAATAAACAGACTCGTCGGTGAAAAGTCATCGCAGTTCGGCTGGAGGAAAAAAACAGTCACGGTGGCAGAGTGAGAAGCAGATGGATATAAAGTAAATGAAGTGTGGCTATTGATTGTCATTTCGCCAGTTCCCGCGCTCCCTCGGCGGCTCTTGGGGTCTTGCTATTAACTATCATGGCTCATTGTTCACACCCTGCTGATAAAGAGCGAAACAGACTCCGGCAGCATTGACCTGAAATAGTGCAAACACACACTAGTAAAAACATCACGGAAGAGATGAACCCAGGCTTAGTTTCATTTACTTTATTCTACTGAACATTCCCAGGGTTAAAACAATATAAACATATGTACATGCTTCCAACAATATGGTAAACTCAGTGGTAACTGATACGAATTGAATCCTTTTTTACAGTGAAATTTCTTATTGTGAAACTCGTTGTCCAATCGGAAATAATCGAAATGCAGATAATCTGATCCAACCACCCATAAATATTAGCAATAATACAAATTTCCAACAGTATAATCATATTTTTGCATATAAAATAATAAAAAAAAAAACAGAACCCAACAAGCGCACCGATGTTCCTCTAATTGTGAAAATCATTTGAACTTCAAAATCCCAGTTTGCAATCAGTTTTATAAGATTAGGACCTGATTTACTGCAGGTGAAAATGCGAACGCAAACTTATTAGCACCTGGTACAACATTTAGCCTCTGCGGAGAATGATGAAAAGAGCAAAATGACGGTTCATATTTATAAATATGTAGCTCAAAGAGTGAAATATGGCCCGAGTAAATCAATGCAAATAGATTCATAATTTATCGCCTGTGGAGTGAAATCATGTGTGTTAATTAAACTCACCATATGGCAATAATGCATTTGTAAACACGTGTTTGTTCTATTTAAAGACAAATAAAACTCTGTCATGCACGTATAATGAAACAAGAAACAACATTCTATATGGTGTATATTCAGTACATACATATGAGTTATTATAACTCGAGAAATGACTGTGTGAGACCTGAGCCATACATTCTGAGGACGTATAAAACTGCTTCAAAAATCCAAAAAGGATTTCAGAACTGTTATATCTAGGGAAGAAGAAGAGTACAATAAAATATTTTTGGAGATATACTCATCTCACTTTAATTTTATAGTCATTTGCTTCTGGGAAAACCTTCTTTTTTTTTATTCCAGGCCTTTTACATTTGGTCAAATCTAAGTGTTCATCCAATTAAATGCTCTCCAGAAAGGCATACAGTTTGTCCGGCCCCTGGGGCAGGATTTGCACTACAGTAGCAATTCATTATCTCGTTAGCAGTAATAGCAGTGGAAAAAAAAAAAAAAGCTCTTGTTGAACGTAGTGCCAAGCTTGTTTTGATTGGTGCATCTGGATTTTTTTTTATATATAAAAAAAAGCAGCAAACTTAGATTAAAGGCTGTCCATTATAATGTGAATTACTTTAAAAGTTATAAAATGCAACAAGAAGTCAAAATAAAAATAGGTGATAACTTAGCTGTACTGATATCATGTCCGTGTTACGATGTTTTATTGTTTTTTTTAATATAGAGGAACAATCGTGAGAAGTTCTCATTAATAAAACATACTGAACATAATGTTGTTTTCACTAAAATTACAAGCTCTGTTTTCTCAGCGTAATGCTTTTCTAAGACCAGATAAAGCACAAATTAATGTTTTAGGTTTGTTTTAATGTACTGTGCAAAAGTCTTGACACCCTCCTGATTTTTTTTTTTCATATAAAACTAAATTAAATAACGTAGGTTAACTGGAAGAAACGGGAACAAATGTTTTACTGCAAAGTGCCTAAAGATACAATTTAAAAACTTGATGTTCATGTAACAGCCTCAGCAGCAGCGACCTCATTTCCCCTCTCGTCTGTTCCAACCACTCAGCATCAGCAGTAAACTAATCACCTCCTGATCATCTGCAACTGTTTCTCACTGGGTCAGGACTTAAGTTAAATGATATAAACTACAATTGTTACATTTAGAAAAGACAAAAAGAAAAGAAAAGCTAAAAACTGTTAATACAATAGGGTTATTTATTTATGATTCTTATTTAGCAGTGATTAAAAAAAGTGCTTAAATAACGCTTTAATGATTCATAGGTCACTGTATGTCTTATCAAACAACAGAAAACAAACGTTCCTCTGAAACTGCTCGGGTAGATGAACATAATAAGAGACAAAAACTTGGAGAACTTCAAGAAGCCTGGTGAACTGTTCCTCAAGACATCAAAAACAATAAAAACAAATTATGTCTGGAACTTTGGGAGCAACATACAGTATGAAGAAATGAGGTAGGGGGGGGGGGGGGTCAAGACTTTTGAAGCAATTATCCAGTAAACTATAATCGTTGTGTAATGTCACAACTATACTGTATATCTTTTTGATATCTGAATATTATCGCTTGCTAAATTAATAAACATTTTTTCCTTTATATGCCACAGTAAATAAATCTCACTATGTTACTGTAAAACTAAATGATATTTTTATAAACAAAAAAGGGGCCTTGATGTTTATCTCACGATCCATGATGAATCTCAACATCAAACTGACTGACACGCGACCTTCCCGCTGACCTCCTCGGCAGAATTGTAATTTCAAATCCATGCCGTGATGAGGATGTGATCACACACTCGAGATGCCTGCTGAAAAAAAAACAAAAAACAAAAAAATATGGTAAGGTCAAGGTCAGATCTGCTTCAAAACAAAGCAATGGTTTTTTTTTTTGCATCTGATCTGAATGCATTAGACGCTGTGTTCTCTTGTGTTCGGGGCCCGACGCTGCGAGTGCTCGGGGTGCTGCGTTCCAGCCGAGCGTCATGACCTCTCGCGGTTTCACTCCACGTCACCACCGAATGAAGATCAACCAGAATTCAGCTGGGGTTTTGTTTTTCCTGCTCAGAAACGTGCCATGGTGGAAAGAGTTCACTGCCTACATCACGCGATAGAGCCACCGCTCCTCCATTGCTGAAGTCAAATCATGGAGACTGGCACACAGACGATGACATCATCGGCACACAGGTTGACGTTTCCTCGTGTCCACACAACACCACTGGAGACGGAGTTCCACCAAATCTTCACGTAAAGATGTGTTTGCATGTGAGCGAAAGGCCAAAACCAGGGAGAAAAATCTCCGTTATTAAAAACACCCGGCTGCGTGTGGACTCATGGAGATTTCCAGGAGAATGTTTATGTATTAAGGAGATATAATATGTAGATAATAAAAATAATAAGGAGATAAATGAAGTCAGATTGTGCGACCGTGTGAAAGGAGGAGTGTGTTTCCTGCTGGAGTAGAGCAGCTCTCGGTCTCTCTCTCTGTCTCTCTGTGAGATTACCCAGCATTCCCTGCAGGAGGTGATGGTTAGTGCGGTAGATTTGTGCTGGTGAAGCTTTTGAAGCTGCTGGTGAAGTTCACTGATTTCTGCTTACGGCGAGTTTCTCTTTCACACAAACGCAGGAGGTCCCTCAGAGGAGGAGAACTTCCCCTCGCTGCTGCTCAACTCCTGAATCAGCCAGAGTTAGCATGTAGCTACAGTACGATACACACACACACACACACACACACACACACACACACACACACACAGGCTTAAAGACATTAGATATGGAGCAAGAAGGGAAAAATTGTTAGAAGAAAATTAGGTGTCACATGTGTGCACTAAAGATGTATGCTGCAAAAAGTAATGGCACCCACCATGGTACTAGTGAAAATACGTTGAGCCGAGTTTAAATTCATCTACGATTCCCTAAGAATAAGATTATAATACATTGAATTTAGAACAGACGCTTAAAAAGTGTATAACTTGTTTAGAAATAGGGTTTATTTATTTATTTATTTTGCAGTGATTGTGAAAATTAGCCTGAAATAATAATAATAATAATAATAATAATAAATGATTATTATTACGACAGTAAGGGAGGAAGTATTTGGGTGAATCTGCCGCAGCGTTAGCAGACTCTCAGCATCACTCCGTCTTCCTTTCGCCCGCTCGTGCCTTCTGATCTCTGCATCTGTTCATCCTAATATTCTCTCTGTGTTCCAAATTTCTCATCATGAAAGAAGAAGTGTGATGAAAAAGCTGCTGTAGAGGAGGTCGAGTTGTGTTGCTTTTGAGATGATTTCCCAGAGCAGAAATCAATGCATCTCTTCCCGAGCCCTTTCTGACCCACGCCTTTTAATGCTCTCAGTTTGATGAGAAAGAAGAGAGGGAAAATCCATCTCTGGATCACGAGCCAAACATCGATCCAGAGATATTTAAAGCTGGAATAATAGTTTGGGTTTGTAGTAGCAAGAGTTTCAGCTTTTCATGGGTCGCATGATGCACAATAACACCGGCTGGCCAATAATAATAATCATAATCATAATCATAATAATAATAATAATAATACATTATTAGACATTATAACTATGGAGAAAAAGCTGAAATGACTAGAATAGGGTTAAGAACTGTACGAGACATTATTAAACTGTTGAAGGACACACACACAATGGAATGAGAACTCATAGGATTGGGACTAAACAGGTGTGTGGCCATAAGAAAAACACTTCAGTTCAGTCTTCAGTTTGTTAGGGAGCATAAATACTTGACCTTGGAGCGAGGGAAACAAGGTCATGTGTCCTGATGAGTCCAGATTGAGCCTATTTCAGATCGATGGGCGTGTCAGAAGAGAAGATGATGAAAGAAAAATGATGTTAACTTGAAAGTGAAAAAAGAGAAAGAAGAAAGAGGGAACGGTTCATGCCCCATTTTGAAAGTCTTTTTTGCAAATCGCAAGAAAGAAAAATTAACAAGCATAAAAGATAAAAGAAGACAAGAAAGAAATAAAGACGTAGACGATCAGAATCCTGCTTTAGTTAACATTCTGCAGTAATGCTGCTCATGAGGATTAGACTTTACAATACTCACTATAAAACAGACTTTACAGGCATTTTTTTTTCCCACTTTCAGTTTTTAATCCAGACTTTGTTTAAAGTTATTTTAAATGTCAGAGCAATTTGTCTGTCGAAAGCCGAACATCGCATTGCAGCTTCAGAAAAAATAACACATTGGGGCTATTTTAGAGTGAAAAGTCTTCATGAACAGCGTTCTGAAAGGACAAACACTGGATTATTTTCCCCTTTTTTTCTAAGAAGACGTTATTTCTTGTCTCTGTGCTAATGGAGGAAGAAGAAAGTCAGTGTGTGAGAATCCAGACGAGGCCCAGGGGAAAATAAACTACACTTCAGATTTCTGCTTTATTTCAGAACTTGGACGTTGTGATCATTCAGGTCAAGCAGCACTGCAGATGTTTCACACTCGTGTAAAAACACAATCATAAATAAAGAAAGAAAGAAAACAGAACAGAAACTGTCCTTGTGGTTGTCAGGTCATTGCATTAAGATTCGGTTGTTAAACACACAGCCGTTGTCGAAGACCAGCCTGATCACTTCTCAATGAATTTAAAATCTCTGGTGTTAATAAAAAATGAATCAAGAATATAATAGATTTTTTTTTCTTTAAAGAGCTGCTTTCTGTTAGTACAGCAGGAGATAAAATAAAGCGGGTGTGGTAATGATGTAATAAACATAAAATCTGTAACTTTGTCTGTAAAGAAATGAACAAAGAGTTTTTAAAAAAGAGAAAAAATGGACCTAGAAGAACAAAAAAAACCCAGAAATGTCACTCTGTCGTTCGTGTGTAACGAGTGTCACTCTGTCGCGCGTGTGTCAGTGTGTAACGAGTGTGTCAGTGTGTAGTGAGTGTGTCAGTGTGTAACGAGCATTCACAGTAGGGTTTTTGTAAATATTAATTACATTACCTACCTGACAGCTCTTTTCTTTGTTTGTTTCTTTTTGCAATATTATTGTTAATGAACTGAAACCACACACTTACAAACACAAGATTGACGACTAAACAAACTAAATGTAACAACAAACGAGTGAAGAGTCTCAGCCGTGATGTGTTCAGTCATGCACCCGTGTGATAATAGAGCTTTTAATCATAAACCAACAGCGTATTAATCTCATTCATTTCTGAGGAATGCTAATCTATATGACTTTTTATTTCTTATTGAATGCCAGCCCTCTTACTGAATTTACTCAAAAGAATCTCATTTAAGTCATTATGAGTGTAAGGGATTTTTGTAGCGTTACTCAGTATTCAGTGAAATCGTCTGGAATGGATGTCATTCATAACAAAGGCGTGTGAGGTCGGCTCGACCTTACGTGTGCTACAAGACCTCTTAAAAGTAACATCTATAATTCATAAAGAGCGCGAACTCCACAAAATATGAAGCATTCTTTAACATGCGGTAAAAGAAGAACCAAAGAAAAAAAGATATACAGTATTTACTTTTCAGATTTCTTTTCAGCAGATCTAATGAAGCCTAATGAAACTCAATAATGAGGTTTTATTTTGGATCTCAACATTCAGTATACTGTACATCATAAAAACGATTTTATGAAAGTAATCGTCAAAATGGTTTCTTAAAGAAATAATCTTAAGGAGTGAGATCTTCATGTGCTAGATCCTCATCAGGGTGATCCTAAAGTGGGAGATGCTAATGAGGGGGATCCTAATAAGTGACCACTTCATGACCTAGATCAGAATGATGGAGATATAACGAAGGGCATCCTTATCAGGGAGATCTTGGTAAGGTTGATCCTAATGAGGGAGATTTTAATGTATGGGATCCTAATGAGACAGACGTTTTATCAGGGAGATGTTAATGAGGGTGACCTTAGGGAAAGGAAAAAGGAATCTTAATTTGGAAGTGTGTGTGTGTTCTAAATCCGGGGCGATCTAATGAGGGAGATCTTAGTAAAGGAGATCTTAATGACAGATGCTTTAATGAGGATCTTAAAAATGAATCTTAAATGTGCTTTTAAGCAAGTGCTCAAAACAATGGATGTGAATAAAAAGAATCATTGTTATTAATTATGAGGCTTTTATGAGAGTGACTGAAACTAAATGAGGGTATCTAAGGTACTGTAGATGATGTTAATGATCAACAAGTGCTTTTAAAAGATGGGATCCAGATGAGAAGCTTTAAATAAGGGGATCTTAATGACTGAGTTTGAAAGGGGACCAAAACACGCCAAGTTTACTAAGTGGAGTTAATGTGTTTGGGGGGGGGGGGGGGGGGGTATAATGAGTGGGACAAAAAGAGGGGGTCATTATAGGGGAAATAAATGAGGGGATCTTACCAAAGGAAAGAGTAGGGTAGATGATGAACCAGAGGACGGGTAGAGCTACTGTAGACCTCACAGTCAAAGCAAACTTCACACAAATGACCAGAAAGAAACTTTTGCTTTCGTCTTTATTTTAGGCGATCCATTTTTTCACTGTCTGGTTTATCCTCAGCAGCTTTCATTAGCAATTCAGCGCTGGCGTTTGCATAATGCTCTGTGTCTCTGTCCTCCGTCTCCTACTGGCCCACTCACAAAGCCTCATTAATGTCTTTCTTCTCAGACGTATTGAGGGCAAGAGAGTGAGTGAGAAATGTGATTTATTTAGGATAGATAGAAATCACACACACACACACACACACACACACACACACACACACAATCTGACTGTAGGATTGAGAGGCAGCGGGTTTGTCCACTGAATAATGATTTCATAAAGCGGCCTAATTTTCAAATTCAATTTAAAGAAGAAGAAGAAGACTATAAATTCTTTACATTACTGTAAAACTTTGTAAAAATTCCTCTTAAATTGTAGAGTATATTATTATTATTATTATTATTATTATTATTATTATGATTACAGTACGTATGTTTTGCATGTGTTTGTTCCCTTTCAGATCTAAACATTACTGGTGAGGAGAAGTGAGATTACTGAGAGCAGGAAACTACGCCATGGCTGAAAGGAAGATCACTTTTCTATGTGGTGAGTCTGTGGAAGTCTCTTATAACACACTCCCCATGCTCTATACGCTTTATATACAGGTAGTCCTCGACTTATGAACGAGTTTCATTTCGGGGAGCATGTTCGTAAGTCGAATTTGTTCGTAAGTCAGACAAAGTGAGGCTTAAACGCCTTTGACACAAACATACACTGTAAAGCATACCAATGACTGTGCCTAAGGAAATGAACCTCAAACATTTCAAATGTACATAACAGTGTTGTCTCTGCACCTTTAAATCGCAAGGGGACTCCCGGACACCATTTTGAGCTGTTTTTCACTCTATTCGACTTTGTGAACTGAGAGCTCTACAGTATATCCTGTACAGTACATAAATGCATATATGCTATATCTATCTATCTATCTATCTATATATATATATATATATATATATATATATATATATATATATATATATATATATATATATATTACCCAATCTAAATGCTCTATATGGTTGACATGCTACAGTATTCTGTATATGCTCCACTTGTTCTATACACCATATGTGCTCTATACGCTGTACAAGCTCTATGCAATCTGCACACTCTTTGTGTCATATGCTATACAGTACACTGTACGCTCCACAGTATATAGCATATAACTATAGCTGCATAGACTCCAAACACTCGACATGGAGTACCATTTGTATATTCTCTGCACGCACACACACTACATAATTATCTATACACACATAATGCTCCATGCTTTATATATGCAAAATGCTCTACACAGTCTTCACAAGTCATATACTGTACATGCTCACTATTTTATATGCCTTATGCCTTTCCATGCTCTATACACTCTACATGCTCTATACATGCTACATGCTCTGTACACTACAGTATATACACTCAAGACATTCTATAGAGAATAATCCTATAGAGTATAGACATTCTACACGCTCTACACACCATTTACACTCCACATACTTTATTCCCACTCCGTTCTTTACACACTCGTTCTTTACCTTATTGCTCGTCTCATATCATCCATTCAATCTACACACCCTGTATGCTGTAGACAGTTTATATTCTGCATACACATGCTATATTTACATTATAGGCTTTATATGCTATACACAGGTGTGCTCTATACTCTCTGTATGTTTTTTTTTTTTTTTGTACTGTAGAGGTTTATATTAATGCACTTCTTTTAAAGGATTATTGTTTCTATACTGGAGTAACAGCTCATTTACATGGACATTCGCAGAGTGGACACTTCACATGAATATTTACTTAAAATAAATGGAAGGAGTCTCCAGTGTCAGCACTTTAGCTAAAGTTTTGTCAGTAATTATGGATGATCAGAATAAAAAAAAAAAGGCTGTGGTTTTTTTTCTCTCTTTTTTTTGCCTTGTTTTTCTTTTCTTTTAACTTTAAAGTGAAATAAAATCGAGAGTCTGCTGAAGGGAGCACATATTTATAGCTGCTATAACGTAAGCGAGAAGTCATTTTGCAGAGGTTCCAGGACATTAAAAGTAACTGTCAAGTGAATAAATACTTCAGGACATGCTGGTGAAAGAATAATAATCAACTTGGTGAGAGCAAGTAAGAAATTGTGAAGTTTGGTGCTCGGGGTCGTGTAGTTTACAGGAGAACACCCTTATAGTCATGTTTCTAGGTTTTATGACTCATTTCTCTTTGACTTTGACTGGAATATCAGTGCTGTGGAGTTACAGTGGATTGCATCACAGATAGAGAACATCGGAGAACAAAGACCCCCCCCCCCTCCTCTCTCTCTCTCTCTCTCTGTCTCTCTCTCACCAGCTGAAATATACAGTAACTCGATGAAAGTGCTTGCTTACGTAGATTTATTCCAGGAACCGCATAAACACCGTAAAAAATAGTTGGAATAAGCAAAGAACGATGCATTTAGCTTTTTGATCCACATTAAATCATTCCCACATCACACACTTTACAGCCGGTGGGCATCTACTTGTTTCACACATGACATGATGCTGAAGATCCAGATGAAAAAAAAAAAAAAAAAAGCAATTGCAGAGTCTTTAAACGAGTACGAGTAACAATTACTGTAAGTTTGCTCCAGAGAAACAACGGATCACATCCTGTCATTTTGAACAGGGAATAATGAGGCCCTTTAACCCTGTGGCGATCAATGCACCATAGATTTCAAATCAATACTTGCTTGTGAGGGTATTACGGTTCATTTTAAGTCTCAGGATCTTGTGCCGGATCAAAAGATATCCCTTTATAAATATCACACAAGTGCGAGTGCAAGGCAAAGATCTGAGAGGGGCGGAAATTAAATATTCATGTTTTTAAGGCATGAAAAGTTTAAAAGATATATACATAGTTCAAGATGCTGCTAAAGCTTGGTTATTATTATTATTATTATTGTTGTTGTTGTTGTTGGTATTGGTATTGTTGTTATTGTTTTTCATTTTCATAAAAAAACAAGAGTTTGTTATTGTGTTAAATCTGGAGTAACAGCTGGAGTAACAGCTCATTTACATGGACATTCGCAGAGTGGACACTTCCCATCAATATTTATTTAAAATAAATGGGCGGAGTCTCCAGTGTCAGCACTTTAGCTAAAGTTTTGTCAGTAATTATGGTACTGTAGGGTGCAAACACCAAACCTTGGTAGGTTTAGAACTCTTGTGTTAAAACCCAACCATTGAATCCATTAAACATTTGCTTTATATGATCATCTGCTTCTGCCTTGGCTTGATATATTTTATGTCACATAATATAAACGATATAACCTCTATGACTGTCCCTTATCATTAATGTGCCGGGTATTAGCAGGGGGTCGATATACTGTCTAGCAGGTGGCATCACTACAGCACTTCCTGTTTCAGAGGTGAAATGTTAGTCCTGAAAGTCAGTCCATATCCAGACCAACTACAGTAATAATGTAAATATATAAAAAATAAAAATTTTTACAGCTGCACTTAAACTAATTAAGCTGTAACTAGGATTTCAGGCGACTCTACCGTGTTTAACTTCGCCACAGAGGTCAGAAGTCCACACCATGGCTCCATCCCCATCCTGCCTCTTTAGCATTCAGAACAGATTGCGATGTGCAATAAAAGGCATCCAAGCCTCTGTATCTCTGAGTTACTACAGTTTTATTGAGTAAGAACTGCTTCCTGGGAAAAGTTCCAAATCCTGAAATGACATGCAGCCGAATCAGGTCTTTTATTCAGAATCTTGTTGGAGGTGTTTAATACGAAAGTTCAAGATAACAGGATGTTTCGAGCAACTTCCTAACCTGAGCCGGTACAGTCTTCTTACAGAATAAGAAATTTCTCGCTGCAGTGAAAGTATAGAAAATGTGTGAATCAGAAATCAAAAGTGGAAAATGTACTCAAGGGGAAGTTACATGTACTCGAGCATCAGCAGATTGATATAACATTAATGGATTTGATTGCAAGCTTATTAAACTAAACGATACATAAGATGGCCCAGTAGACACACAGGTCTTCTGTAGAAGGTCTCGGATATTCAAGACTCCTCAAGAGATCTTTAGGTCATCTTCAGGAAAATAAGATATTACTAATTACTCCATAAAGCTGCCATGGACATTGGTGTCTCAGTGATAGATTTCTTACTCGCTACAATATGTGAAAAGCCTGGGTTGATTTTCTGCCAATGTCCAAAACCCAGCCGCCAGACACAGGGTGTCCTCAGTTACCCTACTGTACCCACGCCTGGACAGAATGGGAGCCTCTGTATCTGCTGTAAGTCTGTGCATTAAACCACAAATTATGTCCTCTAATGGAGTTATTCTGCGTTCTAAGTTGGATATGGATTGGATGGTCTGCTGTGGTGACTCCTTTACAGGAAGAGCTGAAGGAACCCCATAGAAAGTATATTACAAACGACTTTAGCAAATCCTGAAGACATCCCCAACAGGTCTTCTATGGTCCTCAAGATGTCCTGCTGTGCTTTTATATACAACACGCAGGATTCCAGGATGATTGTTGGATCTTCTTCTTTGTCTTTCGGCTGTTCCCTTTCAGGTGTCGCCACAGCGAATCTAACCCTATCCTCTGCATCCTCTTCTCTCGCACCAACTAACTTCATGTCCTCTCTCACTGCATCCATGAATCTCCTCTTTGGTCTTCCTCTAGACCTCCTGCCTGGCAGTTCCAACCTCAGCATCCTTCTACCGATATATTCACAATCTCTCCTCTGAACATGTCCAAACCACCTCAATCTGGCCTCTCTGACTTTATCTCCAAAACATCTCACATGGGTTGTCCCTCTGATGAACTGATTCTTGATCCTAACCATAAAAAAATGATTCCATAGTCATCTGTTTCTGGTACTTTGAAGGTCTAAATAACCATGTAAGTAGCAATAAAAGGTATTGAAAATGTAATTTAGTGCCTGCACTAGACACAAATATCCTTTTTAATCAAGTTTGCAAGTTTTACAATCCCCAAATAACACTTTAGTGTTTTATTGAGGTAACTAGTGTGTCATATTGTTCATTGCTTCTAACTGCTCTTAAAAAGGAATAAACACAATCCACAGACATTTTAGTTTTACATTTAATTTGGTAAATGTGCTGTAAAACATGCAAAGGTACGACAGTTAAAATAACTGAATGTCCAAACAACTCCAGGGAAAAGAATTAGGCTTAAAGAAACATAATGAAGCCGTAACTAATGTGTCGTCGTCTGCTGTGTACATTGCAGCATCATCATTGTTATTACAGTATATTGTTTCATAATTACGGCGGCGCGGTGGTGTAGTGGTTAGCACTGTCGCCTTGCACCTACAGGGTCCGGCGGGTTCGATTCCCCGGCCAGGCTCGATTCCCGTCTCTGTGTGCATGGAGTTTGCATGTTCTCCCCGTGCTTGGTGGGTTTCCTCCGGGTACTCCGGTTTCCTCCCACAGTCCAAAGATATGCAGGTTAGGCTAATTGGCGTTCCTAAATTGCCCGTAGTGTGTGAATGTGTGTGTGAATGTGTATGTGTGTGTGCCCTGCGATGGATTGGCACCCTGTCCAGGGTGTACCCCGCCTAGTGCCCGAAGTCTCCTGGGATAGGCTCCAGGTCCCCCGCGACCCTGAACACAGGATTAAGCGGTATAGAAAATTAATGAATGAATGTTTCATAATTTGCAATCCCAGGAGCAAACAGGGTTGAGGGCCAACAGCGGCCCCAGGGTGGTGCTGGGGCTTTAACCCTCAACGTTCTGATCAATTACATCCTGGTTTTACAGTTGAGCCCCTGCTGCAGATAATAAGGTACAACAATGCGGCTGGTTAAGTGGATTAATAGAGAGACTCTGTGAAGCTGGTTATTAATCATGTGGATACCAATTAAAGCTTCGTTTATGGATTGTGCTGGTATCAAAGACATAGCAGGACGTTCGTAAGTGTTTCAGGTGTGATATTTGGTAAAAGCAATATTAAAGTCTGGTTAGTATTTTACGTATTTCCCTGGATGACGATAATCGGACTGCTACAGTAGCATATTTCTGATAGTTAAACAAAAAAAGTCTATAAATAAGAAGATGGTTTGGGAATGAGGATTTTATCGTATGTGCCAAATAGCGTTTTAAAGAAATTCGTTAAGGAAAAAGTGTGTCTTTTGTCTTATTTTGCTCCTCCAGCAGGTAATTAGAAACAAACAAACAAACACAATTATATTATAAGGACACACCGAGCACTGGTCTATAACAGACTTAGCAGGTAGTTGTTTAGCGTAGATTAGGGACTAGTTTGGAAATCAATTGTTACGTTTGATGAACACGTGTGATTTTAGAACAGAAATAAGCCTCGCGCTTGTCATTACTATTCAGTTACGGAGCGAGTAGCTCTAAATAATGAATAAGGTTTCCTCTGGGATATTGCGTTTCCTCCCACGGTCCAGAGGCAGGAAGTGTAGGGTACGAACTTGTAGTGCCAAATCGTCCAAAGTGTGTGAATGAGTGTGTGTGTGTGTGTGTGTGTGTTTATGTCCTAAGACTGTTTAAGGAAGCGGGTTAAATGGAGAGGTGCAGATACAGGACCTCCATGTGTAAAAAGCGAAAGACGATGGAAATTGATGTAAGGTGAAGCGTCATTGACACTAATGGGAGTAGTGCCCTTGGAAAGGAAATAAATAAAATAGTAATGATGAATAAATGAATAAATTACTCAGGGTTCTGCAGAAGAATGAGAATCTGGTTGTCCTGCCTCGCGTTAGCCGCGCTAAAGACGGTCATTAGCGAACGTGATTAACACTGCTTTAGGGTCAACTAGAGTCCAAGGGCAAGATGTCGAACCCAAGCCGAGGTCGGGTCCGTAACTAGACTGCCAATGTGAACGTCTAACAATGAATATTAGTGCAACTGTACATGCGATAAACAATCAGAGAGTCATTAGCGGTTCGTCATCGCTCCAGCGTGGTAAAGGAGTGCAAGCTGGAGGAATCGTCTCACTTTCACACAGAAGAGATCGCGCGGTTCAGCAATTAGCACCAGCTCGGAAGGTGGTGTGTTTCAATTAAAACGGAGCTTAAAACCGTCTCTTCAGTATCACAGCTGTGAGATAAAGACTGTAAGAGATTGTTTTTAGAGCTGGTGTGTGTATTTGTGAGGCTTATGGACGTCTCTGATAAATCTTTACTGATTAGAGAAAAACTGAGCAACGATATGAATAAAGCAAATAAAACTGACCACAAAGAACATCTGGTGTGTTATTTACGGCACATGAGGAGTTTGTGTGTGTGTGTGTGTGTGTGTGTGTGTGTGTGTGTGTGTGTGTGTGTGTGTGTGTGTGTGTGTATTGTGTCTTGTGTACAGTAGTAATGTGTTCCAGCGCTCTGAGGTTTCAGTCTTGTGTGTATTGTGCTGACGTCCCGTCAACAGGGGGAGCCGGAGAGCGTGATGTGTATCGGCGTCTCTCAGCGTAGCTGTGGTGTGTTTGTGTGTAACTGATGTAAAAGGTGGAGATCGGATTAAGCGGAGGAGATCTGGTATGATTCAGTGTTGGAACTAATTAGCATTGGATTTGTTCTCCTGTATGTGTGTGTGTGTGTGTGTGTGTATGTGTATGTGGCGGTGTGTGTTTTACCTCATTTAATGAAAAATTCATAGGGATTTCGCAGAGAGTGAGATTTTTATGTATTTCAGACAAATGAAAGAGGAGAAGAAATAAAAGTAGACTGAAAGCCCGCCCATCACCTTTAACCCGACCAATCAGAACGCAGAGGCACAGAACCTGAGAGAACAGGTGGGGGTAGTAATGAGGAGGTGACAGGACTGGGTGGGCTTAAAGGAAGAAAGAACAGTCGAAAAGAGAAAAAGAAAAAGGGAAAGAAAGACATTATAAAACATTTTAAAAAGTAAAATTGATCGGTAAAGGAAGAGACGCTCCATAAGCCCAGGAGAAAGAAAGAAAGAAAATAAATCAATTATCAATGAATTAATGAAGTGAAAGGAAGCAAATGACAAAAGCAAAAAAGAAAGTGAAGGAAGAAGAAAGAAAAAGAGAACAAAAGAATTACACACACACACCACACACACACACACACACACACACACACACACACACACACACACACACAGCATCATACTGGCACACTCCAGAGAAAACCTGTGTGTACCTACATCTCTTACACCTGCACATTTTCACGGTGTAGAGTGTGTGTGTGTGTGTGTGTGTGTGTGTGTGTGTGTGTGTGTGTGTGTGTGGACGATGTGGGGATTTATTCTGCATACACAGCATTTGTGGGTCAGCAAATCCGGATCTGAGTTAGTGCTGGAAAAATCCAAGCAGGTCAGATGTGTAACTGTGATTAGATTCATGTGTTCGGGTCTGGAGGAACAGGTCTGAGTGTCTGGGTTTCTGAGTGTCTGGGGTGTCTGAGCGTCTGGTTTCTGGGTGTCTGAGTGTCTGGGTTTCTGAGTTTCTGAGTGTCTGGTTTCTGAGTTTCTGGGTTTCTAAGTGTCTGAGTTTCTGAGTGTCTGGGTTTCTGAGTTTCTGGGTTTCTAAGTGTCTGGGTTTCTGGGTGTCTGGGTTTCTGAGTGTCTGGGTGTCTGGTGTCTGAGTGTCTGGGTTTCTGAGTGTCTGGGTGTCTGGGTGTCTGAGTGTCTGGGTGTCTGAGTGTCTGGGTTTCTGAGTGTCTGGTTCTGAGTGTCTGGGTTTCTGAGTGTCTGGGTGTCTGATTGTCTGGGTGTCTGGGTTTCTGAGTGGCTGGGTGTCTGAGTATCTGGGTGTCTGGGTGTCCGAGCGTCGGCGGCAATATGTCAGTGCTCAGTGTGGAGACGAGCTGCTCAGCCAGACAGAATGAAACGTTTGGGCGTTCAGATGCACAGGAGTGGATTAATGAAGTCCGGCATGCAGTAGCAAACCTGTTGAAAGTGCCCATGCACTGGTGTGTGTAAACATCGCAGGACAAAACAGTTTCTGCTCAACAAGGACGCTGTAGTGCCAAGTGCAATCTAACAAGCTGGAGGCCACGTTACACTCAGCTACATAAAAGTTTATACAGTGACACACATGCCCCCCCCCCCCCCCCCCCCCGAATAGACACCACAATGGATTTCAAATAAAGGCATCAAGATCTGATGGATGTTGCCCATCCAAAAAAAAAAAAAAAATACTTTTTAGAAGTATAAAAACTAAATTATGACAAAATTAATTGAAAGAAAAATAAGACATTAGCCAATGCAACTAGCATAATCCTGAAAATTGGGATTAAATTATTACACTGCATTATAAGTTCTTAAATAAACTATATAAGTAGATCAGACAAAATATAATTTATATAGTATAGATCAGACCACAGGTACCTTCTACAGACTAGATATGATTTTATAGTTGATCAGATATCTTTTAAAGAGAAGACCTGAGATATCTTAGTGTATATCAGACTGCAGCTATCACATATATTATAGTGTAGATCAGATGTCTTACAGAATTACAGTGGAACCTCGGATTACGAGCATAATTCACTCCGAATGCAGCTCATATTTCAAAACACTCATAAACCAAATCGAATTTGCTCATAAGAAATAATAGAAACTCAAATTATTCATTCCACAGCACCAAACAAATAAATACATAAAAATAATTAACACAGAAAATAAAGTAAAAATAAAACAAATTAACCTGCACTTTACGTTAAAAAAAAAAGTAAAAATAAATCCTGACAGATACTGTAAGTGTTTCCTGTGTGTGTGTGTGTTGTGTGTGTGTGTGTGTGTGTGTGCGTGCCGTGCGTGTGTGTGTGAAGGCAAGAGGAGGAGTGGTGTGTTGAGAGGGACGGTGTCCAATGATGCACACACACACACACAAAGAGCTGGCTGATACACACAGAGAGAAAATGGATCTTTAACCTCTCTAATGAGACTTGCTTTTGCTTTACAATGCGCACTGTACACACACACATACAGACACAAAATAAAATATGCTTTACACACACACACACACACACACGTGGTCACAGTGTTATAGTAAACCTTTCACGCGTGCACGGATGTTGATTATACCAGTAATAGACGAGCATTAAGACCCAGCAGGGGAGACGATTACCCACAATTGTGCAGCGCAAGAGAGAGAAAACCGTTGGCTCAAGAAAGAAGAAGTGCATGATACTCGGTACTCGTAAACCAAGACTTGTTTGTTTTCCACTTAAAAATGTATTAAAAATCTTGCGGAACAATCGCAATCCGCGTTACTCGTAATCCGAGGTTCCACTGTATAGAGTGAATCATACTTCAGATATCTTATATAGTGTAGAACAGGTGAAGAGTATCTCACATACAGTAGAGTAGATTCGACCTCAAGATATATAGTGTACATCACCAAAATATCTTATACTGTATAGAGTTAACCACATAGATATCTTAATATCAATCAAACCAATGATATATAAGCTCAGACCACATGTTTCTCATACAGACATACTGTACTCTGTAGCACTGAACTATGGACATCACAGTTTCCTCCCTTCAGCTGTTTCAGCAGACTGAGTGTAGACAGTTTTACTACCACAATAAACTTGGATCAGATGGATACGGTTAGGCCGTGGAGTTCCTGTAGCTGTGGCTTCATCTTCTGCTACGGAGGAAGGCGTGGTCACGGATTAAACTCTACAGCCTGACGTGCCGTTCTGATTTTTTCAGAAACGTGAGATACAAGATTCAGTCTGTGTCTTATGTTGCGATAAAATATATACGCGATAAATAGTTGCGAACACAACAAAACCACAGCGAGCTGAATAATCACAGACACATAAAGGCTCCCGGTGGGTTTTTGGGGGGGATATGAGGGTTTGTTATCGCCCCGCTCCGGCCCAAGGCCCGTCTGAATAATGTCCCTTTAGCCCTCAGACTGATAATCCAATCTATTTTTACACAAAATTAATTAGAAATTCATTGTTTAATTGTCTTATGAGAGCTCATGGGACAATCACACTCTTAAAGTCCCTTTTATTATTATTCATTTATTTGTTAAAATGATGATTATTATTTATAAATATGATAAAAAAATAACTTCCTTGTCACAGTAAAGTGATCAGGGACAAGGCGGTGCGAGAAGGTGAATCGACTGCTGCTATCCTGAACACCATTATTTTCTCTTAACAATGATATTAAAATAATACGTCTTCATCACTATTCACAATGGAGAAACTGTCTAGTGATGTGTGTGTGTGTGTGTGTGTGTATACTGTAAGTTATTAATGAATTAACACTCCAGTTAGATAAATAAACACAGTGATACATGTTATTATTGATTATATGAGGAAAAGACTCCCTAATGATAACAGTATGCTGAATTTCCTTTACACACACACACACACACACACACACACACACACACACACACACACACCCTGGCAGGGCTTTTTGTTCACATTGACTGAGTTAATTGTCTGAGATTGGAAAATTCAGCCCTGGCTTCACTGCACTGGGTTTCTAAACACCCGACTATCCCAATGAATCTGATCAATACCTCAATGGCTGGAAAAAAGAGCCTCAAGGCTCGGTATAAACTCCTTAAAAGTTTACAATTATGAATAAAGTATTTGCTGTTTTCTTATAAGAGTTTCTCTTTATACGATATAGAACGAAGGTTTAAAGCCACGCCCAGTCGATCGTAGCGTCACTCACTGTACTCGGGCACGTTTGTGGGACGTGAGCGTACGCGAACACCTGCTGATCAAATGTAGACCTGCCGAGTGTTTCTTACCACAATCTGTTTACGAGGCACAGCCGAGGCTCAAAAGAGCACCTGCACAGGTAACGTCACGTCGTCTCGAAAGGAATTAGTGCGACTCCAACAACATCGACTCCGCACAGAGCAAGAGGAACGCCAGGCGCGATTAGTCGTGCGTTAGGATTTGGAAATCCTTCATTTTTTTTTAACTTAGCCTTAAAATCTTTAACTTACAAAAAGAAAATTTGGTAATTATGATAATATGAAAGATTCTGTGTGTGTGTGTGTGTGTGTGTGTGTGTGTAGGGGTCAGCATGTAGCACTTTTACCCAAATCTAGGAGTCAGCACTTTCTCTGCACGACGGACACTTAGAGTCAGATTGGATATGGCTCCTACTTTATGAGTTCAATCTATTTAGCTGGTGATGGAGCATACACACACACACACACACACACAAACACACACACACCTTAATGTATAAAGGAGGAGCGACCAGTGATGCATTGAACACGTTTCTTAGCTCCGGCTGACTATCTATCTATAAAGGACTCAGATCTCTTACCCCATTCCCTCTGTAATTATTAGTAAAAGAAAAAAAAAGAAAGAAAGAAAATCACAGGCATTGGATTTTGCTGAGAGCAGGATGGCTAGAAACCAGATAAGATGTAAAAACATTCCAACTGAACTCAGGGACCCATTCCAACCATCGAACCAAGATAAGACCTTGAGCCGTTCCAACTGAGGAACCTAGATGAGGTCTGGATCGAAACTAACTCAAGATCAAGATTTATACCAAATTGGATTAATACAAGATCTGGATCCATTCCAAATAAATAAATAAAAAACCCAGAATTGATCTGGATCCAATGGAAAAAAAAATCACTAACTCTATCATTCTTCTTTTTCTTCTGTAACAATTCTACAATTCAATTAGCGTTAACTCCAGCTGTCCTTCTAGAAGCAGTGGCTTGTCTTCTTGCCAGTTTGTTGAACCGCTCGGATGTTGCTTCAATTGTAAGTCACATTGGTTAAAAGCATGCTCCAAATGAATAAATGTAAATGTAAATGTGGTGCCCTGTGGCTCGAGTCTTTATAATGATTTTGCATAAGTATTCATCCTACGCCTCTTTCGGAGGATTCCTTCAAATCGCTGTGCAAATCTTTTACCGTGCTGCTGCTCTCCTGCGAACTTTGACAGTTTCACTATAAATGATCAGTTGTTTCCTGCTTCCAGTAAAATATTATGGAAATGAAGCAACAGGAAGTGGCTGATGTGTGTTCAGTGAGTTTGAATACAGATGTGTTTTCGGGATTTGGGGTAGAAGACGGCGACGAAATCGCACTCGTTCGTTCTGTTCCGCTGTCACTGAGACACGCCTCTCTGCCACTCCGCACGTCTCTGACTTCCTGTTGGAGACAGGACTTTCATGTGGAGCTGAGAGTGTATGGAAATGAGGGACAATGAAAATGGCAAAAATCTCAGCCGGTTCGATCCGGACACATCATCAATTCAGCATTTTCTTCAACACAGAAACACAGAACTTGTCCGTGCTGTTACGAGACACTCGGTGTACAAAAGTGTAAAAGTCTTTGTACACGAGCCACGATCGCTAATAAACACGAAGCCGCCACGAGAGGACTGTTTTTGGCGGAAGATCCGTCAGCGTTCGCCTGTGGGACGGAGCTTTTATTTGCACAAGGAAGTTAATGAATGAGTTATGAGTTATGCATCGATTTCATTT
The DNA here is from genome assembly GCA_030522415.1 of Channallabes apus. Taxonomy (NCBI): domain Eukaryota; kingdom Metazoa; phylum Chordata; class Actinopteri; order Siluriformes; family Clariidae; genus Channallabes; species Channallabes apus. The sequence goes on along the minus strand of CM060113.1, from coordinate 2,542,748 downwards.
TCCCTAAACAGCAGAGCGAAGTCCAGGATGCCTCAGGTACAGCATGTGATGCTAAACTCGCCGCCATACACAGCTGAGAAATCCAAGTGCAACAAAACAAAAACCTCACAGGAGATGAACTGTAGCTTTTGGCGGGTTTTATAGTGCATTGATTCAACATCCTTATCCAAAGTGAGTACAAGAGGCACTTCATAATATCAGCTAAAAAGATTTCCTCATGTTGGAACTTGGAAATTTTATATTTAATAATTTAATATTCTATATAATCATTCTGCAAAGGTTAGAAGTAGAACCTTTGTGGAACCCTGGATCCAGTCTGCTCTGCTGTTTACTCCCCCATTAGAACTTTTCACCTAATATTCATAAACATTTCTATACACTTTCACTAAATGAATGTTAAACTGGAACTAAAAAGCTTTAAGTTAAAGAATAAACAGATAAAATTAATTGGCAGCGCGGTGGTGTAGTGGTTAGTGCTGCGACCTCGGACCTCCAGGGTTGAGGGTTCGATTCCCTCCTCAGGGTCTGCATGTGTGGACTTTGTACAGTATGTTCTCCCCGTGTTTAGTGGGTTTCCTCTCGGTATTCCGGTTTCCTTCCACAGCCCAAAGACATACAGATTATTAATCTAACTGGTCTTCCCAAATTGCCTGTAATGTGTGAATGTTGGCCGGAGGTTCTAACACAGTCGTACAAATGGAAAGAAATACAAACGCTCACCACTGGCCTCTAGTGGTGGGACTAGTTGGACTACAGAGGTTCCGAGGTGGATGGATCAATCACTCGGCTTCATACTGTATATTTACTTTCACGAAGTCAGTTCTTTATCTGTTTAAAATAGTTTTTTTGTTTTTGTCGTTTGGAGGAACGCTTCTAGGTTCGCTATAGAACCAGACTGTACAACGACAGAGTTGATGGAACTTCCCTTAACCCTTAACGTGTTTTATATTCAAACAGATAAACGACATGTTTTTAGCGATAAAGTAAAGTTACTGTTGTAACGTTATAACCTCCTTAAAAGCTCCCGTGTGAGTGTCGGCTCTGTCAGTCTCTTAGAGCCCATGGAGCAAGAACACAAACACAGCTTTGAGAGGATTTTTATTTATTTTATTATGTTTTTTTTTATTATTATTATTATTATTTATTTTATTTTTGCGAGCTGCTTTTTGCTCTCCACCTTTTTCAGCCTTTAGCCCCTGACAGCGTCGGAGAAAAAGAAGTGATCGATGGGAGCGTGCGTGCTGTTCTCTCTTCACAAACACACACACTCGAAAAGAAGGTCACACGGCCTCCTGCGCGCCGTACAGCTGCCTCGACTGGACAAAGAACGGAAGATAAGCAGCGCAAAAAAACTAAATAAATCACAGAAATAAATAAAAAATCTCCATCGTAGAAAAAAAAATCAGAAAAGGGAAGTAAGCTGATTCTGCAGCTGTGGTGTGTGAATCCTGCTGCTTGAACAGACGCTGGGGATTTATTAACTGACACAGCTGTCAGGTCTGTCATGCCGACAGAAACATGATCAAACCCGAGCTGATCAAATACATCAACGCTTGCTTACGGTGTGTGTGTGTGTGTGTGTGTGTGTGTGTGTGTAAGTGCTGTATCTGGAGCTAAAGAATACGCCACGCCCAAACACTCTGATAGGGATGAGATCCTGAGCAAGTTGGAGTGAAGATGGAAAACAATTATATTTCATTCCTGACGAGAAAGTAAGAAAAAAAAGAAAAAAAGGACAACATATCCAGTTGAAAGAAAGAAAGAAAGGAATTCACATAATTTCTTTAACAAAGAAAAAACAAGATGCAAGGAAATGCTCCAAAGCTTATTTATTAATTTAGTTCTTATTTAATTATTTAGAGGAGTGAAAAAAATAATGAGGAAACAACTGATAAAATTCCAATAAAGTGGAAGAACAGAAGAAATAAACAAAAGAATGAAAGAAAAATGAACTGAAGGAAAAATATATTTATTTTCTCAACACAAGAGCTAAGTACAGTGGTGTGAAAAACTATTTGCCCCCTTCCTGATTTCTTATCCTTTTGCATGTTTGTCACACTTAAATGTTTCTGCTCATCAAAAACCGTTAACTATTAGTCAAAGATAACATAATTGAACATAAAATGCAGTTTTTAAATGAAGGTTTACGTTATTAAGGGAGAAAAAAAACTCCAAATCTACATGGCCCTGTGTGAAAAAGTGATTGCCCCCCTTGTTAAAAAATAACTTAACTGTGGTTTATCACACCTGAGTTCAATTTCTGTAGTCACCCCCAGGCCTGATTACTGCCACACCTGTTTCAATCAAGAAATCACTTAAATAGGAGCTACCTGACACAGAGAAGTAGACCAAAAGCACCTCAAAAGCTAGACATCATGCCAAGATCCAAAGAAATTCAGGAACAAATGAGAACAAAAGTAATTGAGATCTATCAGTCTGGTAAAGGTTATAAAGCCGTTTCTAAAGCTTTGGGACTCCAGCGAACCACAGTGAGAGCCATTATCCACAAATGGCAAAAACATGGAACAGTGGTGAACCTTCCCAGTAGTGGCCGGCCGACCAAAATTACCCCAAGAGCGCAGAGACAACTCATCCGAGAGGCCAGAAAAGACCCCAGGACAACATCTAAAGAACTGCAGGCCTCACTTGCCTCAATTAAGGTCAGTGTTCACGACTCCACCATAAGAAAGAGACTGGGCAAAAACGGCCTGCATTGCAGATTTCCAAGGCGCAAACCATTTTAAGCCAAAAGAACATTAAGGCTCGTCTCAATTTTGCTAAAAAACATCTCAATGATTGCCAAGACTTTTGGGAAAATACCTTGTGGACCGACGAGACAAAAGTTTAACTTTTTGGAAGGTGCGTGTCTCGTTACATCTGGCGTAAAAGTAACACAGCATTTCAGAAAAAGAACATCATACCAACAGTAAAATATGGTGGTGGTAGTGTGATGGTATCGGGTTGTTTTGCTGCTTCAGGACCTGGAAGGCTTGCTGTGATAGATAGAACCATGAATTCTACTGTCTACCAAAAAATCCTGAAGGAGAATGTCCGGCCATCTGTTCGTCAACTCAAGCTGAAGCGATCTTGGGTGCTGCAGCAGGACAATGACCCAAAACACACCAGCAAATCCACCTCTGAATGGCTGAAGAAAAACAAAAGGAAGACTTTGGAGGGGCCTAGTCAAAGTCCTGACCTGAATCCTATTGAGATGTTGTGGCATGACCTTAAAAAGGCGGTTCATGCTAGAAAACCCTCAAATAAAGCTGAATTACAACAATTCTGCAAAGATGAGTGGGGCAAAATTCCTCCAGAGCGTTGTAAAAGACTCGTTGCAAGTTATCGCAAACGCTTGATTGCAGTTATTGCTGCTAAGGGTGGCCCAACCAATTATTAGGTTCAGGGGGCAATTACTTTTTCACACAGGGCCATGTAGGTTTGGATTATTTTTCTCGCTAAATAATAAAACCCCTCATTTAAAAACTGCATTTTATGTTCAATTATGTTATCTTTGACTAATAGTTAACGGTTTTTGATGAGCAGAAACATTTAAGTGTGACAAACATGCAAAAGAATAAGAAATCAGGAAGGGGGCAAATAGTTTTTCACACCACTGTAAATAAAATCACAATACAATATAGTATATAGTGTGGGTATATAAAGTATATATATATACATATATATATGTGTGTGTGTGTGTGTGTGTGTGTGTGCGCGTGTATACTGTATATATATATATATATATATATATAAAACACATATACAGTATCTTTTATCCTTCATTATTACTATTTGTGTTGGGGATTTCCCAGGATTTCTTTCCTAAGAAATTCCTTTATTTAAAATTAATTCTCCCACTTTTAATGATTTTTTCTATAAATCGGTACAATTTCTAAATCATAACTTGCTGTGTGGTGTAACGCGAAGGCACAGAAACTGATGATCTCCTTCAGTAAGGTTACGAATCTACCCATACTGTAGTTCTATGTCCTTTGACCTGTGCCAACTACAGGTGTGATTATTTATATACTGTGCATATATTTGTACACCCCTTCTAATTCCACGGTCGTTCCAGATGTTTATTTCCTTCTACACTGTAAAACAATACTGAAGGCGTTTATTATCCAAAATACACAATAATCTCCTTTGAACAGTTGATATTGAGATGTTTATCTGCTACTTCTGCTCTGTGAAGCTTCATAACGGCTCTAATCTGAGGTGCTGGTTGTTAATTGGTGATTTATGAGGCTGGTGACTCTAAATGAACGTCTCCTCTGCAGCTGAGGTCAGTTTTGGTCTTGTTTTCCGGGAAGATCTTCATGAGGGACAGTTTCATCATCATGGAGCTTTGATGGGTTTTACAAACGCTGTTCTTGTAAGAACTGATCCAGAACAGCTGACCTTCATATCTTAAAGTAACATCTGACAGCTGTTGTTGCGTAATTCCCTAATTATCTTATTTTGTAGTTAAAAAAAAAGTATTATCCAGTATCATTCTAGAATGTAGAAAATAAATCCAAATTTGTGTCCAAACTTTTGACTGATACTGTATTTACTCCCAGTACTGTAACTGTCTTAAGACCCACCCGCATCTGTCATATTTTACGTCCAAGGCTCCAGACTTTCTTGTATGTTTTATTGTAGTCTTAAGTCTGCACCAAAAAACTGTAGAATGTTTTGTGTTTGTTAAGCCACACATTGATCTATGAATTATTCAAGCATAAAAAAAAACATCTTAACTTAAGTCCTGACCCAGTGAGAACCAGGTGCAGGTGATGACAGATGATCAGGTGGTGATCAGTTTACTGCTGATGATGAGTGGTTGGAGCAGACGAGAGGGGAAATGAGGTCGCTGCTGAGGTTGTTTTTAGATAAAAATTTTCATTTGGCACTTTGCAGCCTGTTGCAGTAAAACATTGTTTTTTCGCTTAATCTACATCATTTCAATTTATTGAATATGAAGAATTGGGGGGGGGGGGGTCAAAACTTCTGACATTCTGACTTAACATCATTAATTCTACTGATTACAGTGCCAAAAGTATACAGTATTTAAAGTATTCATGATAGCAGATGGAAACAGCATCATGAAGCCCAAAAAACACACCAGACAGCTCACAGTTGGGGAGAAGTTTAAATCAGGGTTGGATTATAAAAAGCTTTGGACATCGTACAGAGTGCTGTTTAATCCATCATGCGAAAACAGAAAGAGTATGGCACAACTGCAAATCTACCAAGACATGGCCGTCCACCTAAACTGACAGGCCGGGTGAGCAGAGCATTAATCAGAGAAGCAGCCAAGAGGCCCATGGTTACTCTGGAGGAGCTGCAGAGATCCACAGCTCAGGTGGGAGAATCTGTACACAGGACAACTATTAGCCATGACCTCCATAAATCTGATCGTTATGGAAGTGTGCCAAGAAGAAAACCATTGTTGAAAGAAAGTTGTCGTAAGGAGTCCAATCTGCAGTTTGCAAAAAGCCATTTGAGGGACACAGCAGACATGTGGAAGAAGGTGCTCTGGTCAGATGAAGCCAAAATGTAATTTGTAGCCTAAATGCAAAATCACATCAACGTCACCCTGAACTCACCATCCCCACTGTGAAACACGGTGGTGGCAGCATCATGTTGTGGGGACGCTTTTCTTTACGCAGGGACAGGGAAGCTGAGTTGATGGAAAGATGGATGAAGCCAAATACTGGGCAATCTTAGAAGAAAACCTGGGGTCTGAATGCAGATGGACACCAGACTTTTTAGATAAAAATTTAGAAACCATTTATCATTTTCCTTCCACTTCACAACTATGTGGCACTTTGTGTTGGTCTGTTATAAAAGATCCCAATGATTCTCATTTTGTGAATCAGAGAGCGAGTGGAGTGTGAAGGCAGCAGCGGGAACGCAGAGCGAGTGCTGACCTCCTGAAACTCCACAGCTGAGCAGATGTTCTTCCTGTGCTCTGGAAAATCAGCGCTGATCTGCAGCACCGTGTGAATCAGTCATTTCATTTCCGCTCTGAAAGCTCCGAGCAGCTTCACTCTCATCTAACACAGCTGCGTTAGCAACACATATTGCGTTGAGCGCGCGCGCGCGTGCACACACAAACACACACACACACACACACACACACACACACACACACACACACTGAAAATGATGAGACTTTATTACTCAACAGAAAAATATCCACACTTCACACTCATCTGTATACACTGAGCACTTCAACATGGAACGAGAAACAACTGTGGCCCTGAAAAAAGATGCAGTAAAGTAGGCGTGGCTTCTTTTTCAGTTATAGTAAAGTGGGCGTGGCCTCTAAATGTGTCAGATACAGTAATGTATAGGAGGTGTGACCTCTTCATGTGTCAGTTACGGTCAAGTAGGCGTGGTCTATGTGTCTCAGTTACAGTGAAGGGGGTGTGGCCTCTGTATGTCAGTTACAGTAAAGTAAGCATTGCCTCTTTGTGTGCCAATTACAGTAAAGTGGGTGTGGCTTTTGTATGCATTAGTTACAGTAATGTAGGCGTGGCCTCCGTATGTGTCAGTTACAATGAAGGAGGTGTGGCCTCTGTGTCAGTTACAGTGAAGTGGACGTGGCTTCTGTGTGTCAGTTCCAGTAAAGTGGGCGTGGCCTTGATATGTGTCATTTACAGTGAAGTAGGCGTGGCCACTTTACGTGTCAGTTACAGTAAAATGAGCATGGCTTCTGTATGGCAGTTACAGTAAAGTGGGCGTGGTCTCTGTATGTATCAGTTACATTGAAGTAGGTGTGGCCTCTGTGGGCATGGCTTCTGTATGTCAGTTACAGTGAAGTGGGCGTGGCCTCTGTGGGCATGGCTTCTGTATGTCAGTTACATTGAAGTGGGCGTGGCCTCTGTGGGCATGGCTTCTGTATGTCAGTTACATTGAAGTGGGCGTGGCCTCTGTGGGCATGGCTTCTGTATGTCAGTTACATTGAAGTGGGCGTGGCCTCTGTGGGCATGGCTTCTGTATGTCAGTTACATTGAAGTGGGCGTGGCCTCTGTGGGCATGGCTTCTGTATGTCAGTTACATTGAAGTGGGCGTGGCCTCTGTGGGCATGGCTTCTGTATGTCAGTTACATTGAAGTGGGCGTGGCCTCTGCACGTGTCAGCTACAATTTAGTGGGTTTTGGCCTCCGCACATGTCAGTTACAGTGAAGTGGGCGTGGCACAATGTAACAGTGTGTCAGTTAGAGTGAATGAGATTTCTTTATCCTGACACTCTGACACTCTCATGCGTCCTGAGGTTCATGTGCAGATGTTAAATTATAAGCACAGAAGTTTATCATCCGGAGGCAGACAGGCTGCAGCTCAGTCCCAGGAGACAGCGGTGACAAAGTGATTCTGGTTTCACTTTATCGTGGTTCTGGTGCTGAGTCTGGTGACTGTTCATTAAATATGTGACAGTAAAGTTGTGTGTGTGTGTGTGTGTGTGTGTGTGTGTGTGAGAGAGAGAGAAGATATGAGCAACAACCTGTTGTTTTTCTGCATGGAAGCTCATCAGCTGGAAGGTTTTTCTTTTAGCAAACAAAATCTCTGGTTCAGTAACACTTTAAACAAGCCCTACTTAATGCTCACCATCTGTTGTTGCAGTTGTTGTTTTAATATGATGTTATATATGATAATATGGTAATTGTATAGTTAGTGTGCATAATGTAATATTTAACCTTAAAATTAATATAATATTTACTGACATTTATAATGAACTGAATGAGTTGCTGCACATCTAAACACCGCGCTAGCACTTTGTTTTCATTTAATGTTTTTGTTGTCGACATTTTTTACTACTTTTTGAAAACTGCTGTTTCAGTGTCTGTAGCATTTAATAAACCACCTGATCACCCCAGTGTAGCCAGTTCAACACACCAGCCAATCAGAACACAGGGACACAAAAAAAGAGCAAAAGTGGGGAAGAACAGGGCGGAGTTAAACAGAAATGGGTGGAGCTGACCATTAAGAAGGGGGGAGGGTCTCTTGATATATGAATTCCATTTAAATTGTCAATAAAAATAAAATGTTATAAAACACCTCATGTACTGTAAATGTTTAACAAGAAATTCATTATGAGCTCATTATAAGAACAAACCAAAATATTATAAATATCATTACCCTCATAGCTCGTCCGAATGTACAATTTTATTGAATATTTCTTTAAAATGTCTCCAATCTTGCTTAATCGAGACGCAACAGCTTGATTTCACTAACACGATCTCAGACGGTCAAAATTTACATCTGTTTTACAAAGTTTCACTTTCATCCTCTATACCACTTTATCCTGTAAAAACTGCGGGAACCTCGAGGCTACAGGGGAAATTGTGGAAATGTTTATTAATCTGCATGTCTTTGGACTGTGAGAGGAAGCTGGAGTAACTGGAGGAAACCCTCCGAGCACGGGGAGAACATGCGAACTCCTCATGCGAACCTTGGAGGTGCGAGGCCACAATGCTAACAACTACACCACTGTGCCGTCTCGAAATGCTCCTGATGTGAAAAAAAAGAGAAAAAGAGAGAGAGAGAGAGAGTGTAATTTCTATTTCCCAGGCATGCTTAAGCATTTTCTAAGGACCCTGAGGGTTCTGCTGTAATTACGTACGCGGATCGGGTAACTGCTCTCGACTCTCGTGTTGATTGTGAGCGTCGTGTAAGCAGAACTCAGCAAATCGAACAGCTCTGTGTTCCGGTACGAATCCGAGAACTTTATTATCAGGAAGGGTTTTAACGGCAGATAAGTGATGCACATTCTGTGTCATTCTGTTATGGGAAGATATCCGTGTAACAATTATCTCTAGAAATAAATGATCGACACGCGATACTGAAAATCGAGTTTTTACATCATGAACTTTTAACATTAATGGAAGGAGTCTCCAGTATCAGTTTTTAGGGGTACAGCTGTAACTGTAACAACAGACTGTTTACTCAATTTAATAGAGTCAAAGAGAAGCTCGTGAAGGAACAACAGTTTATAGCTGCTATCAAAGACCTGGACAAGATTCAGTGTAGCGAGAAATGGATAAAAACACAACGTGAAATGTATTTAATTAATAATAATAATAATAATAATAATAATAATTCTTGGCAATTTGCTGTGATTTAAAACCAATAAATCGCTTCATAATGCGCTGATATATAAGACAGTTCCCTGTTGTTGATTAGTTTCCTGCTACAACATGCCATGCAGTGTTGTATTCCTCAAATGTGCGCTCTCTCTCTTTAATAGCGGTTAGTTTCCCAAAATAAGAGACGAACGAGACAAAACAGCGCGGAGGCTCGAGGTGAGCCGTGTTGCACATCAGTAAGTAAACTGCGCTAACGGCGTGTTTTTGTTGCGCCGCCTACGCCGATTGTGACGGATAGGAATCATAGCATCGTGCCACGTTCGATATGCTAATGATGTTTTAACGCCGCTGCAGATTAGTAGCGCGTTTCATGGACGCCGGGCTCAGAATAACACGCCTCTTCATAAATCAGACAAAGTGACGCGTCTATTTTTGGATGTATGAAGCGTCCTTGTGTTCGACGCCGATCCAACTTGTAGAACTTCACCTTAGCGTGTGTGTGTGTGTGTGTATGTGTGTGTGTGTGAGAGAGAGAGAGTCTGTCTGTCTGTCTGAATGGTGACTCAGGAAATCTGTGCTCGCTTCCTTGTGTGCATCCTGCACTTCCTGTCTGAGTAAATAGATCTGGAGAGGAAGAACAAGATGGCAGAGCTTCTGTCAGGGTGTTTTAGTTTATGACCAAAAGAAGTGCTGCAGAGGCTTGTTAGAGAAGAAGGCAGGATGAGTCACCGAGAGAGGAAGAGAAGAGCAAAGGACGCTAGAGATCCAGTTTGATCTCATCAACTTGATCAGTTCTGCTCCCGGCTACTTGGAACTCGCCGTGTGTTCGCATCCTGTCGGCATCCCAGCCTCCGCTAGTCCCGCTCTCCCTTTCTTCTGAGGAAAAGAACCTGATAGTAACAGACACTTCACTTCACCTCTGATAATTTATTACATCTCTTAGATTTTTTTTCCCCCACACGTCCTGACTTTCCAAAAGATCTGTCCGCCCAGTACTCCCAGTACTCCCAGTACTCCCAGTACCATCATCTATTAAAAGCCAGGATGAAGGCGTTTCATTCCAGTCACAGTGAAACATGTGAAAATTAATACGATTATGAAAGCATGGAGATGTACTATTAGAACGAGTATAAAAGAAACGTCCACAGTCTTCCCACCAGCACCTGTAGCGATCCGGTGCACAGTGTGGGGTTTAAAGATAATCTATAATCCATCAAAGACTTTGGAACAATTTTTTAATTATTAGCAAGAACAAGCAGAGCTCATGTGTCACTCTATAAAGAAAGTAAAAGTTGACTAGAACATGGAATATCCTCAAGCTAGTATCCTATAGAACTAACTCACTTTGTAAGCTATCTATCTATCTATCTATCTATCTATCTATCTATCTATCTATCTAAAACTATTTAGAACATTCAACTCAAAATTACAGTTCTGTAGCGCCCTACTGAAATTCTCTAAAACTTTTTTTTTTTTTATCAAGGTATGACAGATAATTTCTGAGATAAAACTAATACGTCATAAATAAGTAAATAAAAAATGTCACTATGTAATTTTAACCTCTCGAGACCTGAACGTTCTCGTACGAAAAGTTTCTTAAAGCTACAGTACATTCTTGTGCAATCGACAAGCGAGGACTGTTGAGTTTAGTTCTTTTGCGCACCTACTTCCTGTTTGAGGAGTTTGATTAAGTTCATGGTTAACAGGCGCTAATAAAGAGAAACAGGAATAAGAAATTCCAGGGCATACAGCAGCAGCGTCTGGGTCTCAGCAGGTCAGAATTGAGCCTGAAGCGTCTTACATTCTCTGCTTAACTGTTTGTTTTTATCCTTTATGACCTGGCTTGTTGATCTAATAGAGTCCAAATGCAGTTCTATAAAGTTCTGAAAGACTGAGAACAAGTTCTACAGCACGCGCATCTCCAAGGACAGATTGAATTTCAGTTCTGCTGAAATTCCACAGAACATTTAAATGACAGATACAGGAAATAAAGATAAAACAAAATCAATCCTAATTTACAAACACAATGACTAACTAACTAACTAACTACTGTAACTAACTAACTAATATATTTAATATAATTAAATGGTCATTACTTTGGAGGTGATTTATGCCAGTATTTTCCCGGCTTATTAAACCAGCTGTGTGACTGTTGTGTTCATAAGTTACTGGATAATATATATATATATTTTTTTGTTTACACTTATTGCACTAAATCACATTCCTAACAGTGAAGTTCATTACGTGAGTGAGGTTTGGAAGTTCAAGTTCGAGTCGAGAGTATTACATTCAGGAATAAAAGTTTCATTTTAGAAAATAAAGCCGTTAATGTGTATATTTAATGTACAAGCACTTGTTACTGAAACCTCAAGGATTTTCTTTTATCCTGTTAGTGAGTTACTGTAGGAAAAGATTCATAAGGTACATAATGACACGTTTCACACCACTGCAGGAATATAAAGAGAAATACAGCGTTTCTTCACTAAAGCAGATCAGAGAACATAATCAAGATGTTTGTGTACAGTACTGTAGGTTTCAACTTTATCGGGAAATGTTAGATTTCTGTAACACAATCATTGTACAATAACTGTATCCGAAACAGTAAAGTGGGCGTGGCCTATTAGATATGATCCTGGATTTTTTCCTTAATTTGTGGATGATGAACTTTAACCCTGTCACGTACAGTACAAACAGAGATCAGAGAATTTCTTGTGAAGCCCCTTTTTGTTTTTCTTTAACAATAATTTGTTCATTTGGTTCTCAGAGTCACATTTTTACAGAAAAATTAAATACATCAATTACACTAAGCAAAAACTAACTGATTTATGAATATAGAAGGAAACACGGGGCGAACATGCGCACACACCCCGCAGCGGGAACCGAACCCGGACCCTGGAGGTGCAAAGAGACAGCTAACCAGTACGCCACCTTGTGGCCTGATTTATTATTATTATTATTATTATTATTATTATTATTATTATTCTGTCTGCCATATTTTCCCGCACATTTATTTAATTCTATTCCCCAAAATGTAAACAAACTTAATTGTCACAGTGATAAACTGAGTTTCTCTGCAGCATCACAATACTGTATTTATTTACTTTATTTCCCATCATGCATCAGCACTGCTAAAAACAAAAAAGTCATTACTATTAAAAAGAAAATGAGCATCTCGATATTTTCAGAGGAAAATTATAATGCCTGATATTCAGGAATAAAAATCAAGAATAAAGTCAGAAAGGTCCTGGACAACATTATGAAAATAAAATTTAAAAGCGATGTTAAAGTAATGTTAGTAAAACTGTCGAGAAGCGAGATGATGCTCAGACATAATAGATGATACTAAGAGGAATATAATTGATATATTTTAAGAGTAAAAAAAATCAGTGAACATAATTTTTTCACAAACTAACAAGCTTGATTTGAGCTTTGCAATTGTTTTTTTTTTTTTTTCAAAACATTTGATCATTTAAAAAAAAGAACAAATTTTACTTATACCTTTACTTTTTTTTTTTTTACGACTCGGGACTTGAATGTAGACAAATGTATTTAATATTTGCAGCTCTGTGCATTTTTTAATGAATGAAACTTTGTAAACAAACAACACAAAAAACAAACATTAAAATCAATAAAAAAATAGAAAAGTCTATTAAGAATGAATTATATTACTCTTATTACATCATGAACACATACGATATAAACTTTTATTTCTTTTAACTGCATTTCACAATTATCAGTGTTCTCTCTCTCTCAGTTAGTATCTCTCTCTCTCGCTCTCTCTCTCTCTCTCTCTGTCTCTCGCTCTGTCTCTCTCTCTCTATGTACAGATACAGTAGTTCTGTTTATAAAATGCTGCATCACCAGTTCCTCGAGAAAGGCTAAAAGCTCTTAAGTGTGTGTGTGTGTGTGCGCACGTGTGTGTGTGTGTGTGTGTGTGTGTGTGTGTTTCACTCACCTAAAAGCACACTCATGTCCCCAGCCCTCAGTAATTCTGTATAATGGGATTCACAAAGACAGCACTTCCTGTTTCCCTCCAACAAAATTCCTTTTAGTGACTCACACGGGAACAGAATCATCTGAGTATAAATAGACACATCAAAACTCTGACTTTTATAGATAGAAAAAATATAAATACATTAAATAATAGTATTTATTTCCTATAGTATTTATAAATCTACTCAAAATCACTGCAGCAGCGGCTGTTTTATTTCCAAACACTGTGTGTAGAAAACTATCTGTAACTCCTGAGAGGGAATAAATCACAGTGTTGTGCTGAAACGGAGAAATAATCAACACCAGCACTGGGTTTTATTATACCTGGATCTGAAGTGTTTTATTCCTCTTACACCACAGCATACTTCTCATTAATATTTAATATGTTTAAAAATATTTATCTTTGCTTTTTTAATAGCTACAATTAATGTTTAAAGTTCACTTTCAAGTCTCTGAACACAAACTGAATTTCATCACTTTGTAGCTGAAGGCGTTTCATTTTTAAACTATTTATTTAAATGATTTATGTAAAAACAAGAGCATGAATTATTAGTAGCAATAATTACTACTTTGTCACGTTTACAAAAGAAACTAAATAAATAAATCAAACTATTTTTATTTTTAAAAAGTCAAAGCCGGACTTTTCATAGGATAACAGAAGACAGATCTGAGAGTAAAAACTCTCTTTATTTTAACCCCCGACTGCACTAATGCACTTATCCCAGGTTTTCACTAGTTTTTTTAGTATGTCTGCTTCATGTCTGAAACACCGGCCTCCCAGGAACTCCTTTATTGGTCCAAAGTTGTAGAAAAGTCTTGAAGCGAGATCAGGCGAAAACTCCCAGCCGAGTTCCTGTAACGTGCAAGTTTTATGTTGCGTGAAATGAGCCCGTGCTGAACTCTGCAAAAAACAAACAAAAAAAACAAAAAAAAAAGAGAATATATTTGATCATCAAACCAGTCCACCAGTTCCTGGGAGGCCAGGACATAAAGCAAAAAGGAAATTTAACCCTGTCACGTACTGTACAAACAGAGATCAGAGAATTTCTTTTGAAGCCCCTTTTTCAGCGGGAACCGAACCCGGACCCTGGAGGTGCAAAGAGACAGAGCTAACCAGTACGCCAACATGTGGCCTGATTTATTATTCATTATTCATTATTATTCATTCATTCATTTTTGAAGTGTGAGCTGTGTAGTTGCTTAATTTAAAACCAATTTAGAATTTAATTTAGTAGTTTTAATTAATTTAAAGAATAATTTCATTGTTTAATTTTCAAAATAAATAATCAGAATTTAGGTTTTTTTTTTTTTGCTTTTTTAATTTTATAAACATCACAAACAGCCATAAAATTAACATATCTTTTTTTTTTCCAGATTGTCTTTTTCACTCCATGTTCTCTGGTTTTCACACATTTCTCACAGGCTGCTGAGACTCTACAGTCCAGGGCCCGGTTTCTCGATAACGCACACTATTCACGCGCTAAGAAGACTCTTAAGATATATCTTACGTTAAGTGATAACTTTTCTAAGTGTATTTCTCAAACTGTCTCTTAGGAGTCTTCTTAAGTCGCTGCCTCTTACGTCCGACGTTACGCGGCGCTGTCTACAGTGAAGGTCCTGAATTAGCTGACATCGGTGGCTCAGGAATCGATTTTTCACTCCTTTTGCATGACAGCGTTAAGAAAGACGGCACTTTCTATGCAAATTAAACATTGCACTAAATTCTTTTAATAGCGTTTATTTCGACATGGGTTAACTTAACAATAACATGCCATAATAGACAAATATATAAATTAAATCACCAAACTGTCGGTAATATTTTCATGTAACCTGTAGTGGCAGTGAACCGAACCGGGTTTACAATCATAGTTGATGGACAAACAGCTGATACACTCTTCACCAGCTTGTGAAGTGTCAGTTGTTGGGGTTGTATAGCGCACTTATGGAATGAATACGATGAGATGACAGAGTGGAGGTTTAATACCCCTATCTCACACGCGGGGCCGTAAGTGCGGTTCATTATGATTCGGCGCGAGTTTTGGTGCCATGCATGGTTACGTTTCCATTTAAAAATTAAACAGGTGTGAGCTGCCGCGATTGCCCGCGACGTTCCTTTAACGTTCCACGAAGTTCTGCAAGCGTCCGCGAGGACCGTCAAAAAAATTAAACGCTTAATTTTTCACGCGGAAAGATGGAAACAGAATCACAGCGCAAAAACTTGGAGTGAATCATGATGAACCCTACTTACGACCACAGCGCGAGACCGTGCAGGTGAGATAGGGGTATAACACACCGCATCTCACACCGAGTCAAACCGCATAAGTGAATACTGTAGGGGTATTAAACATTACAATCACCCAGAAACATGAATAGATGCGGGGTTTGAAACTCCCAAGATTATTTTCTCATTTAACTAAATCAAATTTCATAAAAATAAAACGTGTCTAAAGAAAAGCCTATAAAGTTATGGATAATGGCTAATGATCAATGAAACATACTGTATTTTAAACAGAAAGCAGCGAGCAGCTGGACATCAGGACGGGGAGTGTACAGTAAGTACAGTAAGTACAGTAAGTACGACGCGTTGGTCTGGCACGCGCAGGTCTGAGCAGCTCAAGAAGCTCCATAATCTTGTTGGCTTGGAAGGCGAAACCTTTTTTTTTTTTTTTTTAATAACGACCACGGGGAAAATATGAAAAGGGCTGAAGTTTTGTCTAAAGGAAACATGTACATGACCCACACGGCTCCACGGACCGCGCCGTCTTCAGTTTAACACAACACCACGCTGTATCGCTGCCTAATTGTTCGCCACCTGTTTAATATTAATAGTGATTGGCAATTTTAATGCATTAGTCACATTATGAAATAGGCTAATTAAAAGTCACTCTGATATGAAATATAATAACGTTCTTAAACAGGTCTACAGTATATTCCATCATTAATACGACTTTGATAACGTGCCATAATGTGTTTGCATACACCGCTGGTTTATAAAGACTGCTGCTCAGTGGCGGCCACTAGCGTCTCGAGCTGAAACTACGCTAAGTATAAGTTAAGGTCCAGACCAACCTTACGAACGTGTGACTTAGCTAAGAGATACTTAGCGTAAGAACGTTTCGGGAAATGCGCCATAAAGTTAAGAGAGAGGTTAAGGTACGACTTAAGAACTACTTAGAGATAAGAAGCTTTCGAGAAACCGGGCCCTGTACATGTGTGTGTGTGTAGGTGTGTGTGAGTGTGTAGGTGCATGTGTAGGTGCGTGTGTGTGTGTGTTAATTTATTTATGCGCATGCATGCTGCGGAACAAACACACACACACACACACACATGCACAAATAACCTGGGGCAAGAGCTGAGACCTCACACAGATATTTATAAACTAAAATGATGTCCTTTGGGACTGCAGCATGGCTAAAAGTGTGTGTGTATGTGTGTATAGTTCTGTATACACACTCTGCTCTCTGTAACGATGTCCTGCCTTCTGATTGGTCGGGTCGTTTTTCTTTAACAGTCTCACGGGGTTACAGTGATGCTCTTGTCGTTTCCATAGTAACAGTTCATTGACAGGGATCAGAGGTGGAAAGTAATGAATTACATTTACTCGCATTACTGTAATTGAGTAGATTTTTTTTGTGTATTTTTACTTTTACTTAAGTACGTTTTGTTTGAAGTTTTGTACTTCACTACATTTTAAATCGTATTCACTACTGAGTAAAAAATAAATGAATGAAAATGAAAAACAAATACAAATAATACAACGGTGGAGGAAAAAAAATTGCACCACGGAAACCACTGCACTGATTGATTGATGGAGAACAAACACGTGAAATTCACAAGAACGATGGAGACGAAACAGATGCCGGTGATACAGACACAGCTGGAAGTGAAATGCAAACAAACTCTTATGATCAAACCGCTGGTCAAAGGGAACAGATTTATTATGCGAGTGTGTTTATTATTAACGTCGCAAATTCCGTCACCGTCATTGTACGTCAGTATCGAATTCTGCTCCACCCACATCCGTTACGAAGCAAAGCGTCGCTTCAACAAACACGCGGCTAATTACTCCGTACGTTTCTGCTTGACAGAAGAGATAATGTGATTGTGCGCGAGCACTGATGTGTATAAAGCATGACGATCCATGAGCATCGATGCAGAAACGGCATCACCTCAGCTCTGTGTGTGTGTGTGTGTGTGTGTGTGTAATGATGTGACTTCCCTGCTGTTACATTACACCATTAGCGCTCAGTCCCATTATTGACCGCTTGTGTGCAGCACTGTTAGTTTTTTTGCTGCAGATCCAGATCCAAATGTCCAGGGGGTGGAGTCAGACCTGATCTAGCTCCTCCTACCTACAGTGTACAGAGAGACGGCTGATTGTGTTTCAGATCGTCTCATGGGTCAGCAGTTGGAAAGCATTTATTGGGGAACGACAGGGTTCGGGGAAAAGAAAGTGAAAGTTGTCGACCCCCTTCCTTGGGTGCTGTTGACACCAGGATGGTGCTGTTCTGTTCTGCTTGAGTTGAGGTGCCACGCCCCTTCTGTGCCCGAGGTGGAGCTGACTGTGGTGCTGAACACATGCTGTGTTTTCCTCTGCATGGGTGAGTGTCAGGGTGGCAGATAGTAAGAGACGCCGGATCGAGTCCCGCCATCACAGGGTTTAAGGTTATAGGAGGAGTCGAATCAGGTCTGGCTCCGCCCCCTGAACTCCTACTTCTGCAGCCATTATAATAATATCTTTGATTCATTATTATTGTTTATCATTCTGAAAAATAGATTCATTAACATGGACATGAGGGTTTGCACGTGCAGGTTTCATGTGCGAAATGGCTGGATGGTTGTAGATTAGTGTGTTTGCGCGTGTCTTTAACAGTCCTGTCCTATTGTATTGATGTGATTGTGTTTATCTGTGTGTGTGTGTGTGTGTGTGTGTGTGTGTGTGTGTGTGTGTGTGTGTCATTCTATACGAGTTCCTTTTTGTTGATGGGACGGATGGCATGTGGGAAGAAGCTGTTGCGCAGTCTGGATGTGAATGCTCCGGGACATTTTTCCAGATGGCAGGAGGGTGAAGTGTGTGTGTGTGTGTGTGTGTGTGTGTGTAGATGTCTTCAATAGAGAGGAGAGAGACCCCGATGATCTTCGCTATCCGCTGTAGGGTCCTGCGGTCTGAAACGGCACAATCCCCAAACCAGACAGTGATGCAGCTGCTCAAGATGCTCTTGAACGTTCCTCTGTAGAAGGTGTTGAGGATCTGTGGTGGGAGCTGGTCGCTTCGTGTCCTTCTGAAGTCAACAAAAATCTCTTTTGTCTTATCGAGGCAGGTTGTTGTCTTTACACCAGTCCGGTAGCCTCCTCACTTGTGTTTTGTCTTTTTATAGTTACATAAAGATCTTCTTCTTAATTTCTTCTTAATCTCTCAGCAGCTATAAACAGTAAATCCCTCAGCAGACCTTATCAGTCTTCATGCTTAAAGAATGACACGAGCTCTGTATCGTCTAAACAACCCAAACTCCCTGATGTTATAGCAGCTATAAACACTCATTCCCTCACCAGCGTTTGTTTTATCTCTCACAAAGTTGATCACAGCTCGTAACGTTACTCAAAAACCGCAAAGAACCTCCTTCCTGAACTGACTAGAAGAAAACATTCAGCTTTACCTCCGACACTGGAGACTCCTTCTCTGAATCAATCAGAATTCTACAGTAAGGATGAGAGAAGGTGGAACGTTCACACTCGGTCTGTCTAAAACTGGGTTTCTTGCCTGACGAATATATCATGGTGGTCCATTTTTTAAAAATGTATCCCATCTCCCCTTTTTTTTCCTTTTGATCTTGTGCTTCTTTAGACTGTAAAAATAAACAGAGGCTCAAAAACATTTGCAGAAAACGGATTCTTAAGTATCATAAACATAAGACGAGATGATCCGACTCATTTTTGCCTCAAATGACTGTAATTTCTATCGAGCCAGCAATTTGGTTTTCATCTCAGTTGCTGCTTCATGTGTGTATGTGTGTGTGTGTGTGTGTTTAACCCTGTTCAAAGCAGAGTCAAGACCATTATGTGTAATCAGAACCCGGATTGTGTGAGGTTTGTCAATAACACACGACTGAAATTCCTCAAACCGCAGAAACACATTCGAGATGAAAAAGAAGATCATCGATGTTCACGAGTAAACACACTGACGTCACTGACGTCCGGAAAACTGGACAAAAAATAATGAACCTGATCGTGTTGGACAATAAACACAGCTGAGAAAATCCAGAAACAAACTGTTCGCAACTAATTCACCATATGACAAAAAAAAACAGTTTAAACATTAAATTACTAGATGATAATTTAACTGATATCTTACAAAGTTCTTAAGAAGAATAAAAGCCTATAATTATCTACTTTTATCTATCATTACCTTACAAATGTCAAAAAGAAAAGAAATTTAGAAAATATAATCGGTTAAATTAGTTAGTGTAGAACACACCCAAGTAAAAATACTGTTAGTTAAAACATACTTAATAAAAATTAATTTTGGGTTAAAAAATATATAATCAGTAATTAAACACTGAGATAATAAATACTATTAGGTTAAAAAAAACTGATCTGGTTTAAAAAGTATTGTAAGTAAGTACAACTGCTGGTAAATTGTACAATACATTTTGTCTACAATACTGTTAGATTAAAGTAGTAGTAGCAAATTTTTTTTTATAAATAAATAATAATAATAATAATAGTTAATCCTTAAGCAAAATGTTAACAAATATTTAATTGAAACAATAATAATAAAACAGAATATTTGCTAAATCAAATAATTGCTAAACAAAAAGTAAAAATAAAAATAATCAAGTAAAAAACTCTGTTACTAATAACAACTTAAACAGTAAACAACTTTACTGTCACCAATAAACAAAACAACCACAACAACAAAAAAAAAACTCTATTAAGTATAGTATTAGCCACTTTGGCAGTGTAACTCCTCATTAGAGGTATAAATAAATAAATAAAAATAATAATAATAATAATTAAAACCCTCAGGTAAAAAAAAAATACAAAAATAAATGTTTGTGAAACCAAACAATTAAGTAAATATGCTGCAAGATTAAAAACAATCAAGTGAAAAACATAGTTAAGTAATCAAAAATTATTAAAAACACACTTAAGTAAGAACAGTATTCCAAATCCACAACAGAGTAATAATAATAATAATAATAATAATAATAATAATAATTAGGTACCAAATCATTATGAATAACTCAGTTATGGAAATTATTTTATGTGCATTGAGGGTCTGGATACCAACAAGTATCTTTATAAATGTGAAATATTTAGTTGTTTCTCCATGAAACCTTCCAGTGTTCCAGCAGTTCTGATATTTAAACGTTTATGGTTTTTTATGAGAAT
This sequence comes from Channallabes apus, assembly GCA_030522415.1. NCBI lineage: Eukaryota > Metazoa > Chordata > Actinopteri > Siluriformes > Clariidae > Channallabes > Channallabes apus. The sequence goes on along the minus strand of CM060113.1, from coordinate 2,522,293 downwards.
ATTTTAATGTTTCTTCAGGGCATCAAATAAACACAGACGAAAGACCTAATTTTTCATAATAAATTCTTTTAAAAAAAAGAGTGAAATGTTGTCTCTCTGGCTTTTAATAGCTCATTGGTCCTAAACGTTTCCAGCCCTGATGCTCCATCCTCAGATGTGTGTGTTGGCTGTGTGATCTCATCTGAGCTAAAGGGAAGTGGCCGAGAGTTGTGTTCTGTCAGAAGCGTTTATCCGAGTCCACGTCCCGTCAGGTCCTTCAGGTTCGGAGATGCTTCATTACTCCTGCCTGTCCTCCTTGCTGTTGTGGAAGAGATGTTAAATTGCCCGCTGTCTTTCCTTCATAGCCGAACGTGGCCGAGCGGACGGTGATGAGACGTCGGAGTGACGAGACGGTGACGAGACGGAATTGCTATCGATCGGGAGATTTTAATCCGTTCTTTGAATCCGTTCAAGGTTTAATGAGTGGAACCGGTGGAAAAGTCTCAGTACAAAAAACACTGAAATGACTGAAGGAAACGTGTGTGATTTTGGAAAGAGGATGTACATGTGGTATTTATAGACGTATACTGTGTAGATACTGAAAGTGCTTCTGTGACTCTGGTTGTGAATGTGGATTTTGTCAGGCAGCTGCTCTCTCCTCAGTACTGCGGACCGTACAGACCTACTCTCACCCACGCTGAGACACACAGTTAGTGTCATTAACCACTGGACAACACCTGGGACACGCCCACTCATACATAAAGTTACACCTTACAGTGCTGTTACTGTCTATTATCAAAACTTGCGGAATAACGGCAGTCAGTTTAGTTCTGGGTCGTTCATGCAGGATGGAGTCCGTCCCCTCAAAACTCCAGATTCAATAAGCAAAGCTGGATGCCTCAGTCTTAATATTCACGAACTGACCTGGTAGGGAGAAACACGAACCTCAAATACCTGTCGAGCGATGCAACGGATCCTGATGAGGTTCTGACTCTTTATAGCTGCTATGACATAAGTGACAACAGGAACTGACATAGCTATAAATGCGGAGAAGAAGCACAATGTCACATTTTTGATAAATGCACACACTTAGGGAGATTTGGATTATTTTCCCATCACATCACGACCCTTGGTGTGTTATTTTTGTCTTATAAAACTACTGCAGGGTAAGTGTGATGGTGTTGAAGGGATTTTGAGTTGTTAATTATGAGATGACCTCTGCACTTGTTTTGTCAGGTAGACCTGGCAACCCTGTGAAGAAAAATATTTGTTTTTCTTTTTTTTATCCAGCATGTCATGTACAGGAGGTGAGCAAGAGCATTAACACCGACTGTAACATTAGCATTAGCATTTACATGCTCATCACGCACATGGCGGACTTCTGTCTCGCAGAAGTCGAGTCTGCCAGCAACTTTCCTTCCTTTTAGATACGGCACACTAATTTAAATGACTGTTTCATTGCACATAGAAAAAAAAAGAGAGAGAGAGAGGGAGAGAGAGAGAGGATATAAAAATGTAAGGAATGTGCAAATGGAAGACAGCTCAGCGCTAGCCGTCCATTGCTAATTTAAAAGAATTGCTTGACGGAGCAGCGAGCAGGATTTGCCTTTTATCCGCTGTTTAATAATAGCAGGAAAGAGAGCGTGCAACAGCAGGTGTCACTTTTATTAAAGGGGAAATTTGCCACCGCTAGCTTCAAACACGGCACGTCACTGTAGCACGGAGGTTTGCTGTTTTCTTCGTTTCTATCTGAATTTCCGTCGCTGCATTTGCATTTCTGAAGCTCGACCGTCAGCGACGCGGAAGGCGTGATGCGTTGCAACGCTGCCATTTTATTCATTCACTTTCATGAAGATGTGCTTTAATGTTAAAGATCCAGTGAAAGGCAGAGATGAGGAGTGTGTTCAGAGTAAACGAGTACACTGCGGTCAACGGGAAAAACACTCAGCGCTGATTTGTACGTCTGTGACATACAGTGGAAAGGAAAGAAGAAAGGAAAGATCCATTCAATAGAAAAAAACGAGAAAAGAAAGAGAAGGAAATCTGATGTCCGGTTTTGGTTTTAGTGAAGATGCTGGAACTGAGTGATGATTACTGTATATTTAGACTCTTTTACTCTCAGGTTGTGGTTTCAGTGTTTAGAGGCAAGAACAATTTCTTGCCTCTGTTTCATTTGGGCGGCTTTAAGAGTCAAATCTATTGTCATTCTAACGTTTGACTCCAAATTCACTCCTCCTCAACTCCACTGTATGATACACACCATCAGCTTTCTTTTTTTTTGTCCAAAAATATGAACGTTGGTTCGACTGCAGCGACTCAAATATGCCCTGAAATATGTTAAAGATGGGAGCGCGGCTAAACGGAGTAGCTCAGGAATTAGCATCAGTTAGTCCAGTGGTTCTCAAAGTGTGTGGCGCCCACTAGTGGGGAATACAGACATGACAGGTGGGGCGCAATGAACGGGAGGAAATTAGTGGAAAATAATAGGAAAGTACCTATTCTAATTCATGCTTTTCTTTATTGATAATGAAGAGCGTATGCACAAAACTAAACAATCACACACAAATAAATGGATCATTAATACAAAAGTAAATTGAATTGAAACCTGCGCGAGCCACTGGGCAGCGCTGCGCGACTCTGACAGAAATAAACCGCGCCGACCATCAAAGTACATTTTATCCTGCTGGGATGCGGAAGTACAAACCAGGCATGGCAAGGCGGAACCAATATTAAACAGTCCTGACATTTTAAATAGTTTTTAAATAAAACACAGTGGGTCGCGCAGGTTTGTGATTCGAGCGGCGCTGCGCGATCCACCGGGCTGCGCAAATAAACCAGATCATCACTGCGCTATCCAGATAGTCGCGCTGCGCTGTATTTGCGCAGATATTTGGTTCAATCAGGTGCCGCGGTTTCGTCCCACTTTTGATGTGTTTGGCTTCACATACACTTCGACAATGGAAGAAGACGCTGCAGCAGCAGTGAGTTTACTTACATGTGACGAAACCAACAACGAGGAGATTGTAAAGAAAAAAGCTGCATCGTCTGTGGTGTGGAATTGGTTTGGGTATAAGAAAAGTGATACGAATGAGACGAACGTGATTTGCGAGGTACACAAGTGCACTGTTTTAACAAGTGGTGGAAACACATCAAACCTTTTCTATCATCTGAAATCCAGTCGAATATGGCCAAAGTAAAAAAAAAAAAATGGGGCAAACCTCAGCAATTCACAGTTTACATAAAATTACATTATGTAAAACAGTTTCTTTGTGTTTGAATTTTTATTTATTCATTTTCAGATACAAATTGCTATATTGTGATATATATTGTTATCGAGGTAGAAAATTGCTTCTACTGTGATAGAAGATTTTGGTTATATCGCCCTGGAGCTTGGATTCATGGTGGTGATGGTGGGGGCAGAAGAGAGACCCGTGTGTGTTTTGTGTCTTAAACCGCTGGCAGCAGACCGCATGAGACCCAACAAATTAGGAAGACACTTAGAGACAACACACTCCAGTCATGTTAATAAACCACTGGACGTCTTTGAAAGAAAGCTGGCAGAATACAGACAGCAGGATAATCGCATGGTAACATCTGAATCAGTGGACAGCAAAGCACAAATGGCTTCATTCAAAGTTACATACAGAATTGGCCAAAAAACTACAAACGATTGCTGAGCAGCTAATAAACATGGGTAAGTGACAACGTAAGCCTTGTAACAATTGTACGTGTATTTTATCTGTTTTTAACTTGGTGTTGTTTGATCTTATTGGTTTAGAAATTGATATTTCAGTATAACAGTAAACTTGGCTGATGATTTCGTTATTATTTTGTTGACAAGTGGGGCTTGAAAATTCGCTCACCCCCTTAAGTGGGGAATGACAGAAACAGTTTGAGAACCACTGAGTTAGTCTGATGTCTAGAATTAGCATCGCTAGTCAACCCGCTTCTCTCTTTCTCTCTCTCTCTCTGATTAAAGAACGCTGCTTGATCATCACATCAATCTTGCTGTAACGTTTCGGCAGACGATGTCGCAATCTCTCACACATTGTTCTTCCTCGTTCTCTTTCTCAGGGCAGATGGATGTCAGCGCTTTTACTTTTACTTTCTGTTTCATCCGTTTATTTATTTCTCTGAGGAACACATTAGTGTCTTACACGTGTAGTGACGTTACACACGTCTCAGTACAGTTAAACTTTAAATTAAATAATTTTATCTGTGTGCATGCGTGTGTGAAATATGGTTACGGATGAAGAAAGAAACAGAGAAAGGAAGGAAAGATAAAAAAAAGAAGGAAACAAAGAAAAGGATGATAAGAAAAAAAAACTTCAAGAGAAAGATTGATTTATGAAATAAAGAAAACGAGGAAAGAAAGGGGAAGGAATGTGCACGCATTGAAATAAAGCAAGGAAAGAGCAAAAAAAGAAAAGAATGAAAAGAAATAAGGAAAAAAAATATGAGAACAAAAGGAAACAAAAGACATGGAATACAGGACAGAAAAAGAGAAAGGAAGTGAAATGAAGTTAGGAAAAATGAAGAAAATAAAAGATAAAGAAGGGGAAAGACAAAAGAAAGAGAGAAAAAGAAAGAATCTAGAGAATATTTTCCTCCTCTGGCTATGTTTGGATTTTCTTTATTTTTATGTTAGAATTTTATGTTCTAAACTCCACACATGGCTATACTGTAGCTACAGTATTTAGCTCGCCAGCTAGTTAGCTTGTTTGCTAGTTCGCTAGGTAAAATGTTCGCTGGATACCTAGCTGGCTTGTTAGCTAGATAGCTAGAAAACAAGCTAACCATCCAACTACTGTAGCTGGTGAGCTAAATAGCTAACAAGGTAACTGCTGTAGGCATCTGATTAACATTTTAGCTGCATACTTAGCTGGCTTGTTAGCTATTTCGCCAGGTAGCTACTGTAGCTATACAACAGGTCTGGAGGCGGAGTGTACAGGGAGGACGAGACACAGCCGCGCGGACTGAAGCATTAAATCCAGTGGTGATTTCCTTTAATTCTGTTTATTTATAGCGCAACATTTGGGGTTATGAGTGTTACGTCTTCTGTTTCTCAGCGTCAGACTCGAGTATCATTATCAGACGGATCGCTGTTATATAAATAAACCTGAAACTGGACCTCTCTGGAACTCTCAGACCCTGTCTGATGCTCGCTGTCTGATTTAGTTTTCCTCCCAATCTGTCTTTCTTCTCTCGGATTTCATCTCTCTCTTTCTCCTCTTTTATTTTCTCCCACATTGCCAGTTTGGCCTTGAAACCCTTACGCGCTGGAGGCAGAACACCGAGCCGGAGTCGGAGCCAGAGTTAAACATTGAACCTGCCATGAAATGTGATAATAATAAAACGGCGATATCTGCTCGGCGGCTCTGACTAGCTGTGCTGCTCGTGTGTTCCTGCTTTATCTAGAAACAGAAAGAGACAGACTAATAAGAACTGACAAATTGTTGTAGATAAAGGAGACATCGGAAACAGCCGAGCATGAGCTCATGCCAACATGCCGCGTCAAATCAAAATGTTTAGATTCTCACCGATCTGAATTCATTCTGTGGACAGTTTTCTAATGAGTAGAATTTATTCTAATTTCAGATTCCCAATTAAGTGAATGAACTCTGAGAACACTTCCAATTAAACAGGTTTATTGAAATTGCAGATTCCTAGTGAACTAAATTAATTCTGATTGCAGATTATGATTGTGTAATGATGCAGTTTTCACGAGGAGCAGAGCCACAAGAGAAACATCCTGCACTGTTCAGAGGCCGAGCGACAGAGTCTTGAGTGCAATCAGTGCGAATGTGCTGCACCTGGTGGCATGTTTATATTAAAGGGCCCTGATACATGTGCAATTTGTGCGATCATTAGGTGGCACCAGTAGGGTATCAGAGACAAGAAAAAGACAAAGACCGCAAGCAGTCAGCTTCCAGAGAGGACGAGAGAGGGCGTGGCACGTGACACGCAAACGCTTTCAGTTTAAGTTAACAGTTAAAAAGCATGTAAAATCACACATAAAGCATCGGTAGGTAAGGGAGGACTCGCCCCGAGAAGATCAGGTCTCGAGGAGACGGTGGCACTCTGTTAGTTTTTTGTTTTTCTTTTTCTTTCCTGTTCCTAATTAATATGCTTTCTCCAAATGGGACGTTTACCTGTGTGTCTTGTATTCACTCCCACAGCATGGTTTTGTTGTCCTCTTTGTAAGGGCTCTTATAAATATTATTAAATCCGTTGGTGCGCGTGACAGATTGATTCAAATTATTTCAGAAGATATCCTTAGGTATCACATTTATTACACTAGCAGATTTATAATGATTGGAATTAATTTTATCTTCCAGTTTCTAATTAAAACATGATAATTACTATTGCAGATTCATAAACGCCTAAATTAATCATGACTACAAACTCCAATGACCTGGATCGTTCCGAATGCAGATTTCTAACAAACCAAACTAATTCAGATTATAATCCCATGAACGCGATTTTTTCCAATATCAGATTCCTAATGTTCTGAATGAACTCTGATTACAGATTCTTAATGAACGACATTCATTCCTATTACAGATTCCCAATGAACAGAAAAAAATTCCTGATTTCTACAGAATGAAATTAATCCAGATTAGATCTTAATGAAGCCAATTTATTCCCAATGCAGGTTCCTAATGATCTGAATTCACTTCCATTACAGTTTCCTAAAGAAACATGTTTATTTCGATTGTAGATTGCTAATGAACCAACTTCGTTCTGATTAAAGTTTATTAATTGACTGAGTCCATACTGATCGCAGGCTCATAATGACTTTGTCAGGATTTCTCAGAGAATAAGGATAAGGTAATCTCACAACAGGGCATCTGAGGATGTCATAAAACTGCTCAGAAAAATTTGCTGCCATTTTGCCTTCAAATGCCTCCCTGGAGTCACGACAGCGCCGTCATTGAGCGAGGGCCAGGATATTGATGTCTGAATAATTGATTTAGAGTTATAAACAACAATAAAAAAGAAAGTCATACCATCATATTTTATGATTTTTATTGTTTGGTTTATTGTTATAGTAGGAGAAGAAGGCATTAGACTCAGGTGTCCATCTGATCCACACTGATCCATTTTTCTGATGAAATTTTTTGTTTTGGTGATTCTATTTTTCGGGTTTGCAGACATCGTCTCCAAAACTTACAGAACAAAAACAACAGAAGGTTGTGGTAGCCAGCAAGAAGCCATGAGAAAGGTCAGAGCAACAGTCTTAACACCAGTCCTTACATACTTACTGTACATCCTGGAACACGGCGGCTCATTTCAATTCTAAATAAATCACAATTCTGAAGACTGTAAGATTCCGGGCTTTTCTTGCTACACGTCCATTTGTGAAGCTTCTGATGATCTGTGCATTTGGGAAACACACTGCGCCTGATCTACTGGCATTTCTGAAGCAAAGCACTGGGATTCACTAAACTCCTCACGGCTGTAGAGAAGACTTATGTAGCCTGATAGGCCTGGAGTACTTTCTTATTACAATTGTACAACAGATCAATTAAGAAACTGAGCGAAACCCTCTATTTTTATGTGTAGCTAAAAAAAATAGCATTACTTTAATTTTAGTTAAGCCTTTATTGGTTACTTTATTCACACACTTACTCATTCTTTATACATTTTACATTCCAGCATTTGGCAGACACCCTTATCCCTTATTTTGTCTTGTTATACAGCCGAGCAGGTGAGGGTTAAGGGCCTCGCTCAAGGGCCCAACAGGGGCAATGTGGTGTTGCTGGGGTTCAAGAAGACTCCAGGGACACAGATCGAGAGCAGGAATTGAACACAGACCATGGAGGCGTGAGGCGTGAGCATGACTCCACCGTGCCATCACATACAGTAAACATTCAGATCTGACCAGATTGAAGGTCTTGATTAAGGGCCCAACAGTTCCAGCAGACATGGAGCAACAGCCACCTGTAGACCTGCAGACCTTCTGAACCAACCGCAAACCTTACGCCAATGAGCTGCTGCCATGATTAAATCACAGTGGATATTTTTAAGCGAAATAATGTTTAAAAAAATATTATAATAATAATTAAATTGAATTAAAAATGACTGAGCAGTACAAGAGAAAATCTGTGACTCCGTGACGGGGAATCACAAGTTTGGAACATGGCTGAGTGTTTTTTGCTGCTTTATTCTAACTTGATCAGCAGCTTGTAAAAATGTTCTTATTTCTTGGTGGAACCATGTAAAATCCATTCCCTCCCTGATTGATAAATATTTAGAAAAAATAATTTTCAATCCCATCCAAGATGACTTTACATTAGGAATAAACAACCTGCTCTAGTTAGAAATCTCTACATATTAGAATGAATAAAGGAGACGTGGTTATAAATTTCCCTGTGGATTTTCAAATTATATCATTTATTTCACAGATATTGGACCATAAAATCAGCACAACTGGCTATGAAAAAAAAAATGGCGGAACTTTAATAACAATAAAACAAACCAAAAACAACAACAACAAAAAAGAGGTTTTTATAAGCGAATGAGATAATGAGCGGAGCAGCCGGGGGAGGAGGAGGAGGAGGAGGAGGAGGTGAAACATCAGAAGAACATTCTGAACACAAGCACTGCGGCAGGTAAACACACTCCTCCGAGACCTGGTGGCCCATTAGAGGAGCGAGAGAACGAGTAAGAGGTGCTCCAGCACTCTGAGCTGAAAAGCTAATTGGCTTCATTAGGCAGCAAAAAAGAGCTGTGGGGAATAAAAAGAGCTCGCTTCAGTCTGAGGTTACACGCGATTTGTTTCAGGGGTCTCGCTGTGGTTTAACCGATTGATTCGCGTTGCAGTCGGATCTCGGCGACCCACGTTCCCCGGCTCTCGGGAATGAGTTCTTCATTCAGATGGAAATTAGGAGCAAATCGGATGTTTTCTGTTTTCACCGACGACTGAATGGATCCGCTTATTGCAGATTTCTTATTGTGGTTACTCACAGGAATTTGTTCTCAGCTGAAGCAATCGAGATTCCAGAGATAGAACTCTCTTTATTGAGGCCTTCCTGCCAATCATGTTTAATCATAGCGCATAGGATTGGACGGGACAATGTCTCCCGGATATCATGTGGAGGAAAGTTTCAGTTTTAATTCATACAAGCCATTAAAAAAGATGAATAATCATAGAAGGTGTTTTTCTCCCCAAAATAGGCAGCTAAAGAATATTTAATGGTCATATATAATTTCATCATGAGCTGGGAATATACCCTGGTTGGGACAACACACACACTCAAACACATTCACATCTAAGGGTGGTGTGTTTTAACCAATCATGGTGTGTTTTAACCTGAAAATCATAACCTAATGATAAAAATCACGGACCATGGACCTGCAATGAAGCGATGCTGCTCTACCAATGATGCGATTACAATTTAATTAACCCATGAGATCAGATGCCAAGTTATTCATGAATTACTTGTTTGGTCAAATGTGTAGAATGTGGGAAAAGCAGGTAAACATCTAACCTAAACAGTTTGTACAGTAGACAGTGAGTGCGGTAATGGTCACTACCCCGAAAATGAGTCGAATAATAAGAAACAGGTGGTGACAGTATTCAAGGGTCATGGTCAGGTCAGAGGTGGAGGAACAGAGAAGAAGCTCATAAGACAGGAAGAAAACACATTTTAATTAAGCTGGAGAACACAGGTACAGATAAAAAAATATATATATTTGTAATCTCAGTTTGGGGAAAAAAACAAAACAAACAAATCCAATCCAGCAGGAACCCTGATGTTGTTGAAGCTTTGCAACATCGTTTTAATTACGGTGCCATTATGCTCATATGCTCATAGAGGTCATTTTGCAACCCCGTGTTAGGGGCGTTCATTCAACAGCATCCCATCGCCATGGAGCCAATGTCGGTTCAACATCATTTCATCAAAATCATTCAAACTTTCACAAACAACCTCATATCACCGTTGTCCCAACATCCATAACACTGGCAAATTAACATCACCACAAGCGAAAAATCCTTTCTATACCAGTTTTCATGCAACAGTGTTCAGTCCGTCCTCTCTAGACGCTTCAACACATCTTCTGTAAGTTTCATTAAAAGAGGCGTGGCTTTATAAATTCAAATTCCTAAAGCAATTTTTGTCTTAAATCTTTTTTTTTTTTTCACTGAGTGGTTTTAACAGCACACACACACCAGCGCTCAGAAAGAACCGGCCAATGGGAGGACTTCTTTGCCATGATGTAATGCATTTCTTATGACTTTGAAATACACCCCAGTTTAAAATTCGCACAATTGTATAACACAGCTGCAGCCTGTTGGTCTGAACAGAGGCCTGACATCAGCCATGAGGAGACGAATCAGTTTCAGACTTCCATCCACAAGGGTTTTTTTTTTTTTAAATGCATTTATGAGCCGTTTCATCAGAAGTGGTCTCAGTGAGTGTTGCTTCCCCGTTGCATCACATCCTTAAAGCAGAAATTCCTGATCACTTTGTCCGGATGTCTATATTTACATATTGCTGTTCAGATCTGCGGCCGGTTTCTAACAGCAAATGTGATGAAGGTAAATGTTAAAACTGCGTCCCAGTCCCTCTCTCTCTCTCTCTCTCTCTCTCTCTCTCTCTCTCTCTCTCTGAAGATGAGCTTCCCTGTTATTCATCCCTTTGGTTAGCTTTTTGCTGCTCTTAAGGTGAACTAAAAGGAAGAAATATGACGCTGTGAAGCATCAAACATCAAAGCAGCAGCAGCAAAGGGTGCAGCAAGATGGAATGTGGAAAGTTGTGATTTATATTTTGTATTTATTTTGATATCACCTGTATTAGGAATATGGATCAAACAGAAATGGATATAAAAAAAATCGTAAAGCATTAAAAACAAATAGAAATGCATTTACAAATGTTTTAGGTTAAAACATTTTCACCGACATTTTTTTTCACCAAAATTTTTAAAAGATCGAGTTTTCTTTCTATAAATATAACTTGAGTATCTAAATAATTTTTACTTAATTTAGTTGAATTTTTATCCCATAAAGTCTTACTCTTTTCTCACTTCTGTACATGACTAAAAACACATTTTCACTCCTTTCGGGGATTTTAAAGCTTAGCTATTTTGTAGCATTTTAGTTTTTAATAATTTTTGGAGTTTCACATGGGTCTCTTACATATATATAAAGGATTTTATTATTTACTGTTTCCTTGCACAAAATAACGGTTTTAAGAGAGTGTGTGTGTGTGTGTGTGTGTATTAGCCCCTCCTCTGGCTCTGTTTCTGGGCAGGGTTTCCTTCACTCTGATTGGCTAGAAAAATGCCCTGGCACAAAGGGGCGTGGTGGAGACAGGAACGCATTTTCATTCATTCATTCAATTAATTTTTCATGAAAAAAAAAAGAATTGAATCGGGAGGAATATCAGGATGCAGCCAGAATGCAGGATTTAAGTGGTGCTTTAACTGGAGCATTAAGAGACACGTTTTGGAGACCTTTATGCTTTACTGTATGTTAACTTGTTAAGTACAGTAGGAGGATAATATGCCACCTTTAAAATATCAGGAAATTAACAAGTGGAAGACGATCAGCAATTCTGCCTGCGATGTAAAAAAGCTCAACCTTTACTTTAACCTTTTGTTCAGAACAAAAGAAGTAAAAACTTTTTTTTTTCCTTCTTTTTTTGGTTCTATTACACAAGCGGTTGTGTAATATTGCAGTTCTCTCCGTAACGGAGGCAACGTTCAAGTTTAAATAAATAAGTGGGCGGGTTTCAGTGTTTATCCTGAACCTCAGTGATTAAGTTAAAGCTAAGCAAGCTGTTCCTTTAGAGAACCCAAGCCCTTTCATTGAGGGGATGAGTTATGGACTCGTGCTGTTGTGTGTTTTATAGAGCACTCAGTCCCGTTATAACTCCTCTCTCCTCCCTCTTTCCTCTTTAACCTCCTACATTAACATCGTCTCTCCTCTGCTGCTCCTTTTTGGACACGTTTTCAGTCACAGTGAAACAAGAGGACGTTCAGTGTCATTTTTTTTTATCGCTCTGAACAGAAAGCAGATGTTTTCAGATGGTGTGAGAGAATGAAAGTCTTTATTCCTTTATCTCTTTTATCTCATTTTCTCTGTCAACCTCAATTTAATTCATTTTTAAACAGCTGGATCTGCGATTCCTGAAGCCAGACAGAAATAATGAAAAATAATAATAATAATAATAATAATAATAATAATAAAGCATCACTCAGAAAATAAAAAGAGAATGAAATATAAATAAATAAAGGGATAAACATGCGCAGTCTGGCCTAAAGAAAGTCACTGTTCAGACGGGACAAATTATTGTTCTGCATCAACAACAAGACAACAACTAAGTAGATAAAGCTGAAATTAATGCACTTTAGTTAAGAGACGTCCAACACATTATTAAACCCTGAGCTGAACCTCAACCTCACAGCAGAAATGTGGAGAAAAAAATTTATAAATTAACAGTAGAACTCAGAACTAACTGCAAAAGTAAAGAAAGTAAAGGCACTGAAATTAAATATTAGGTTATTTATTTATTTGTTTGTTTCTTCATTTGTTTGTTTAATTATCAAATATAAAATTTAAATATAAAAAGAAAGAATGAAAAGGAAATAAGGAATGGGAAAGAAAGTGAGAGTGCAAATAAAAAAAAGTGCAAAATAAGACAAGTATAATGAAAATAGGGGGGAAATGATGAAAAATTACAGTGAAGGAAAGAAAATTTTAAGAGAAAGAGAAATTAACGAAGAGAGAATATTTATAATGTAAAGAAATTATACAGAGGTAAAGCAAAGTAAAATAAAAAGTGGAAGAAAATATATAAATGTATGTATGTATATAAATCAGTCAGAATTCTGGACCTGTTATTAAATATTAAATATATACTTTTCGCAAAAATTATTCATTGGAAAAAAAAAGAAAATCGATTTTGCTCTTCTTTCTCTGGTCAGTTTGCTTCACATTTTGTTGTTGTTATTGATTGCTTGATTGTGAGATTGTATAAACTATTTATTTAACAATTGTCATTGTCGCAAAGCAGCTTTAAATTCAAAAGAAAATTCTGGGAGTGTGTATAAGATGTGAATGTGTGTGAATCAGAATGATCAGATCGTCCCTGATGAACACGCCGAGGACGACGGCGACAGTGACGAGGAAAAACTCCCTGAGATGACGATAGGAAGAAACCTTGAGATGAACCGGACTCAGCAGTGAACCCATCCTCACCTGGGTGATATTGAATAGGAGGGATTGATCTGCACTCATACTGTGTGTAGTAAACTAAGTGTGTGTTGTGTTTCAGATTCTGAAACTAAATTTTTGATCTTTCGGGTTCTTTTTGTTCTTTTGCAAACGACCTGCACTCCGAGTCAAATCGTGTTTCATTATTAATTTTTCAGTTTTTTGAGATTTCTTTTGTTTCTTTCAGAGGTCAACCTTGATTTTCTACATTATATAAGACAGTATTGATTTGTGTGAAGCCGGGCCAAACAGCGCTGACCACAGAGCAAGATATTTAATTTTATTTTATTATTAATATTACTTTTTATCAATATTAATTAATTAATTTATTTATTCATTTATTCTAAGAGATGACCTGGATTTAGTGTCTGGGTTACATTTACCTTGTGCTGTTTACTGGCCTTGATCACAGTTTGTTTGTGCTGATTGTTTGCGTGACACATTAATATGAGATTAATGTGTCATGCACACAATCAGCCCTCTTTCTCTCTCTCTCTCTCTCTCTCTCTCTCTCCCTCTCTCTCTCTTTCTCTCTCTCTCTCTGCACAGATCAATGGCTTTTACAGCTTTTACAGTTTAGTGCATTAGTGGCCTAATTATTCAGAGCATGGGAGCACGGCTAAATCATCTGCAGGGCATTTCCACCAGCTCGCTCATCAAAAGTAAAAAAAAAAAAAAAACGCACTGATTGCAGCAGGACATTAACTGCGGGTGTGTGAGTGGTAAACAAGTTGGAGATAGAGTGAAGGGTTCTAGCCTTGTAATGACACAGTTTAGTCCTAAATTATATTTGTGTTTTATGGACGAGTTAATCTGTTCTTTTATTTTGGCCCCCGAAAAAAAAAGTAAATAAATAAATAAATCCTACGTAATGTGAGACCCCGGCCTCGAGGGAGCTCTCGTCTGCATAAATACTTAGAGAGAGACGGAGAGATGGATGGAGCATCTGAATATGAAGTGCAAAATAAATTCCAATTATAAACACACAAAGAGAGAGAGAGAGAGAGAGAGAGAGAGAATATATGCTGCTATAAATGGAGGCAGATGGTTGGAGGGCGTAATTGTCATTCAGGCAGAACGTCCATACTCGTTTACGTTCATTCGTTCGACAGACGTGTTGTCTGGACTGGCGTAAACTCCACGTCTGCACTCGAGCAGTCCAGGGTTAGTGGCCTCGCTCGGGGGCCAGACTCACATTTACAAACACACACACACATTACATCAAGAGTTTCATCCATTTATGTTATTTCATACACAGGTAGGAATATACACACATTATACTGTAGGCTATAACACTGCGCAGACCATAATGCTGTCAAATTCTGGATTCTTATTGGTCAGACGGAGATGATATACACAGAAAAGAATTAGTTTTTTTTTTTTTTACAGGTTTATGTGTTAGTGATAATTTTGAGTTTGGTTTGTTAAATTTTTTTGTAAACTGCTGATAAATTTTTAAAACATTGTTTTTTGCAGTATTTCCATATATATGTATATGTTAGGAGTCTAGTGCTTCTGTTGAAGAAAAAGTTACAGTATCATGGGTGTGTCTGTATTAATGCACCACCACTGATCTAAACACAGAACCAAAAACACACAGAAAAGCCTGAATGCACTTTGCAAGACTTCAGACAGAACCATGAGACGGACTGGAAATAAGACAAAACAAACTGTTAGTGAGGAAAACACAAGTGAGGACGGGACTAAACCATGAGAACAGGGACTTAAACATGAAATGTAACATAAATGGACTAAAAAAAAGATTTTTTTTTGTTTTTTAACAAATAAAAGTTATTGTTAGAAAATTATTGTAGGATCTTTTAAAAAAATTAATCACGTCTGGTTGTGCTGCTATAACAGAACAATTGCCTTTGAAGTGCACTACACACTGATGATTTTCCTATATCAGAATGACACCATGTTATATTCCTCACTTCAGCCGTAATAAAAGCCTTTACTGTGAAACCAATTCTTGTTGTATTAGTTTGAAGGAAGCATGTATGTAGTTTTTTTATTATTATTATTTTAGACATCCTGACACTTTGCGTGTACAAACAAAAAGCTGAGAAAAAAAATGTCCCCTGCTTTTTGTCCTCTTTCCACACAGCAATTAGATTTCCCCCATATTGTGACCTCATATAAGAGGAGAGAAGCCCCTCCTCCTCGGGCTTGTTTCTCAGCTCTGCTGTTGTCTGAAGGGGCGTGGCTTAGCAGGAGCTCATATACATAGACACTGAAACATCACTTTAGGAAGAGGAGTGAAATAAAGGGAGCTTAAGGTATGAAGCAATGCGTTAGCTGCAGTACACACACACACACACACACACACACACACACACACTGAGCTCTGAGACCTCATTTTAAGGTTAGAGGATTTAAGGGGATATTTGGATCGGAAAATGGAAATGCTGATACGTTCTAATCGATGATGCTCGCAGCTCAGATTAATACTGACACACGCAGAGGTAAAGCGCATTGTTGCGGAAATCATCAACAGTCTCGTCTTTACACTTTCTTCAATATGAAACACTACTTTCCCTTTTTGCAGACTTATAGTATGTATGTTTTTCTTCCTCGTAGCTCAAATCAATCTCGGGATCCTTCGAGCCGGGATTAGCGAGTGTAAACGTAAAGCTTATCGCGCTGGATTTGTTTACAGAGCTGTGACTCATGACTTTGCTGATTTGTGTACTCGCCAAAACGGCACAGCTTATGATCTGAGCCGAGGATATCGGGGCTGATCTGGAGCTTGCTTAAAAGCCTGAAATAGAGGTTCGTGTTTATAATCTGCAGTGCTAATCCTCGTGCCGAGCGTAGGACTGAAATAATATCCGAGGATCCGCGCTTCCCTTTTTCGCCGTTTCTCTGAATAACACGCCGGAGAGACGGAAGACTGACACAGATCTCAATCTAAAATCTGTACGCAAGTCCGCGTATCTGACAGCGTAGGCTTTTGATTGAACATTTTCTGTGTGACGTGGGCGGGGTTGACAGGTAAATGACACACCAGGCATTAAAAGCCAACGCCGAGGAAGAATCGGGTGGCACTGAAGACATTTTCAAGGAATTTCTCTGGCACAAGCATGATGTGATCTGAGTGCAGTTCTGCATTTAAAAAGCACTGGCATTGATAGAAAGTCGCCTCAGTTCACTCCGAAACTAAAGCATTTACCCGAGGATGGCATGTAAGTTGTACAGCACTGTGCAGTTTCTGGAAAATAATCAACAAAAGCCTGATATGATGAAGCAGAGGAATTGCTTATTTTTCCACTAAAGCACATCTCAAAGTGTTTGATGTGACTTAAACCTTGTCAAAAATTGCTATTTTTAAATACTAATTATATTCGATTAACAAGTCCGATTCCCAGGTGATGCTGTAGTCACAGACAGTCGCGGGCCAGTGAGCTCACACAAGTGGAAGGAACAGATCAATTTGGAAAGATGATGTCACATGGCTCAGAGGAAACATGATGGTCTTCTTCCACCCTGGCTGATGGTTGTAGGTTTGATGGGGGAGTGGCTTAAGGGTGGGTGGGAATTGGCTTTTGACTAAATTAGGGAGGGGAAAAAGAAAATCATTCCAAAAAGAAAGATAAAAAAAGAAAAGCTTCCCTGTTCTCTTCTTCTCTTGTGTTTAATGGTGGCCCACAAACCAAGTAGGTGCATACTGCCACCTGCTGTATGGGAGAGTGTAAATACACACGTGTATAAGTTAGCGTTACTGGAAAGGGTACAAATCAATCGTGCCGAGTGGGAAATTGATCTGCATCACCATCATGACAACCCCCTGACACTGTGGACTCCTTCCTAACTAATTAAATGTCACCATATGCTCATTTTTATGACTGAGTTGCTGTTATTGAAACAACCACTTATTTGAACAAGTCGATTAATATTTGTGCTATTGTCAGAGCTGCTGTAATAGAAAATTAATCAACATTTTCTGACCAATCAGAATCTAGAATTAAACTGTATCATGTTAATAAATAACAATAGACAGTAATACCTGACGGATTGCTGTGTTATAAGGAGAATAATACACTTAGCGATGTCCTGCTGTAGAAAACGTATAAATTTTGATCTGATATTTCTGACTTTTTAGGTTCTCATGTAAAATCACAACAACAACAACAACAACTTCATTGTTAATAAAATGTATAAACAAACCTGTACATGTGAAAATTAAGGGGACATGTTTGATGCATTACATCATCACTGTCAATCTAGATGTTATATTTTAATGTACAGTAATGTACATCAGCCTGGGAAGCGTCATGACAAACATCTATCGCAGTTTCATGTTAAAACCGAGAAACTCTCTCTGTCTGGCAGCTGATGTGTGTTTGAATAATGTAAACGAATATTTGAGTTTAATTTCCTGGAGATCCTTTGGAATGTTGTGTGGCGCCGTGTTGTGCATATCAAGACACCTTTTTTTATGAAGAGAATGTATCTTCACACAATGAGACCAGAGTACCATGACCTAAGCTTGATCATGGTTGATGCTTTACTTCTGGGCTCAACCTCACTGTGTACATGTGTGGAGTTTGCATGTTCTGCCCCTGCTTGGTGGGTTTTCTGCAGGTACCCCGGTTTCCTCCCACAGTCCAAAGACGTGCAAAGAAAGATAATTGTGTGAAATAGTGTGTGAGTGAGTGTGTAACAGTCTGGCACTCAACTCCAAAGTGTACCCCACCATGTGCCCCTGGGATAGGCTGCAGCCACCCCCCCCCTCGACCCTGGATGAAATCTGTTGATTGTAAGTGAGTGAGTGTCTCATCTTCAATCAGCAGGCATGAGCAGCATCTCTTCTGATGGACCAATAAAGCCATGTGACACCTAGCCAGGTCAAAACGTGAGAGCACAGATAGTCCTCCTTGACAGGAAATTGCCATATCTCCTGCTGCATTTAATATCTCTCTCCTAACCAGTATTTTCCCCTTATGGCAGACAGGCTTGGGTGCACAGTGGGGTGCAATTTTTATCACTTCTTCAGAATGGGGAGATGTGAAGAATCAGGAAGCCTTTGGCACCTGCTGGTGTTCCTCTGGAGTTTTGCTCCGTCTCATCTCGGCAGAAATCTTGGCTTGCTCATCTCAGCCATGAGGCTTCGCTTCAAATCAGATGACCTTAGCAGAAATGAGGGGTGTAATTAGTTCTGATTACCCACTAATTACCAGAGCGCAAAAGCTTCACAATGAAATGCGACCAATCGTCAACTCCTCTGCGGATCTCCGACTTGGAATTGACAAGGTGCCATGGTAGATTCCCAAGAAGCCCAGCGTGCCCATATACTGCCAATCATCAGCAACCCCAGCTGAGCTTCAGCGCTTACTCAGACAGTTTCAAAATCATCTGCAACACAGAGAATCATCTGTGTCTCAGTAACTCTTGTCAAAAGAAGATCGGTAATTAACATCCATGCACTTTGATTAACGTGGCCCAGCCCACGGTCCCAAATGCTTTCGAAGTAATTAACACCTGTCGTGTCCAGACCGTCATTGCATAGAATCCTAATTTTTAATTTTTTTATTTTATTTGGAAGAACTTCCTTCGCCAAACTAATCAAAGTGCAGTATAGAGCTCCCGAGTCCTTCAGGAACAGAGAGTTTATCCTGCAAACACTGTGCTAATTTATGACCTAACTGATATACAGTATCAGCTAATGGTTTGGACACACCTTCTCATTCTGTGGTTTGTGTTTAGTGATTTATTTCCCACATTCTAGATAACAATACTGGATCATTATTTATTCAAAACTATGAAATAACAGATATGGCACTGGGTAATTAAGTAACAACAGTAACAGTCAGTTGTTTTTTTAAGACATGAAGGTCAGCTGTTCTGTAACTTACAAGAACAGTATTGTGTCGAGTGCGTTTGTAAAAACCCATCAAAGCTCCATGATGATGAAACTGTCTCTCATGAAGACCTTCCCAGGAGATCAAGACCAAAACTGAGCTCTGCTGCAGAGGAGACGTTCATTTAGAGTCACCAGCCTCAGAAATCACCAATTAACAACCAGCAGCTCAGATTAGAGCCGTTATGAAGCTTTACAGAGCAGAAGTAGCAGATAAACATCTCAATATCAACTGTTCAAATGAGATTATTGTGGATTTTGGACGCCAGCAAAGACCATGGAGTTAAAAGGGGTGTCCAAACTTTTGACTGGTAGTGTACATTAGTAAAGTCTCCAATCCATTATTGAGCATGTTTTAGGAAATGGGAGGAAACCGGAGAATCTTAAAGGAACCCATGTTGCCACAAGAAGAACATTGTGAACATGTAAAGATTTTCACACACAGTAAACTGAGCTCAGGATCCGGCTGAAGGTCCACCTTCTAGCTGAATTGAAATAAATATTCAACACTGTCACTGGAGAACGAACGAACGGCCTGAAAACATCATTTATTGAATCCTTTTGGGATTTTTTTTTTTTTATTATTAAAAATTATATAATATAATGACATTCATGAGATACAGAGTTGCATTATAACCATAAGAGCAGCAAAACATTTTCCATCAGTTTAAATTTGTAAAAAAAATACATTTTATTTTATTACTGATAATAAAAGTTATAATTTGTATTACTTTTTAGTACTTTTTTTAATGTAAGTCCAGTACGATAAAGGTTTTGCTTTTCAGTGTGGCATGTTGTCTTAACATCACAAATCATAATACAGTCTGAGTATCATTTCATATCTTATTTTTCTTTATAACCTCTCAGTGTCACTGCTCTGGTGTGGAATCTTTCCTAAAACAATTTGAGTTTTGCCTGAGATATGTCAAATTAAATAAATAAAATAAATAAATAAAGATCTGACAAAGTGTGCGAAGGACTTGTGGTGAAATTTGTTAAGAACGAAGGCGTAAAAAAAGAATTGACATTTACAGACGACTTCAGTCACAGTACAGTGATGAGACTCTTAACCGCATTAAAACATCTGAATGGTGTGAACGTTTTAAAGAAACTCACTGTGGTCCCTCCCCTAAACATTCAACAGGTGGAACCACTGATCACTGAAACTCAATACACTCAATACTGTATAATACTCAATACACCACTCGTACATTACAGGAACTCGTACAGTCCTCATCTCGCTCCAAGCCATTTACACAGGTTTAAAAATGCCATTTAAGGAGTTCCTGGCAGGCCAGTGTTTCAGACATGATGCAGACAGACAGACAGTCTGATCACGACTCCGGAGTACTGAGAAAACTTTCTACTGTAGCTCGATGGTGTCCAGCTCTAGTGAAACACTGGAGAAGTGAGTCAGTGTAGCAGGAGGTTATATAGAGAAATAAAGGGAACGTTTTTACTCTCAGTAATGTGTTCTGTTATTCTGTACGATCAAGTCCTGGTTTGTGAAGTTATTAATAGATATTAACTCATATCTTTAATACATAGCTTAAAATATATCCTTCATTCAACTTTTCACGCAATAACATTTGTTTCACTCTAACCTCCACAAGCAGCTTCCACAACTTTACATTTTATGTGAATAAGACCATCACACACTTCACCAGCAAGCTGATGCAAGTCTCTTCATCACATACCTACAGTACAGCAGATGAAATAATCTGTCTTGTTTTAAAGAGCAGTGTCGTTGAGCCTAGAGCTAATGATGTGACGTGAGGCGAGCAGAAAACGCAGATCAAATCTTTCACTGCATTAACAGGAAACGCACCTAAAGCCACCGAACACTTCAGAAATGTTTCAGTGGAAAGACATTTCAGGATGCTGCTGACTCAGCCACGGCGACTCGGTCACATCATTTAGGGCTGAAAAAATGTTACACAACCCACAATGCACTGCTCCGCTACCTCCTATGGCTCCATTTTGGCTTTCACTTTCCATCTGTACCCGTATACTGAATGATTTATGGGCAGGAAGCAGGGCAACTCTGTCGTTTTTCATCACTCCATACATCGCTCTCGGCAAAGCAGACATTGTGTTGTGATATGGAATGTGAAGCAGCGATATTTTTAATGGTGCTGAGTAAATCCAGCGTGATTTATAGAGTCCCACAGGCCAAGGGCTGCTGATCATCAAGCATGTGCACAGAACGACAAGAGAGACGTCGAGAGATTGATGCAGTTATGAAATGAAAAAAAAAAAAAAATAGACATGTTGTACGATAAAAGGAGAGCACATGCTGTGCTGGTGGAATTAGAAAAAAATATATATCGCTGAGCTCCGGGACGTCTTTACATAAATCTACATAAATCTGGTATGAACATTTTTTACAGGAGAAAAGCTATTTTGTAAAAATAGAACGATAGAAAAAGCAGGGTGAAGAGAAAGTAAAGAGATGTTTTATGCACTGTGTGAACTTGTTAAGTAAATAAAATGTTGATAAACTCTATTAATAATAATAATATATATAATAATAATAATAAATAATAGCTATTATTATTCATTACCTAAATAATAATAATAATAATAATAATAATAAATAATAATTATTATTATTATTATTATTATTATTATACTTTTATTGTTGTTGTTGTTGTTATTTATTTGTTAGTTTATTTTAATGTATTATTTTAATTATTGTTTTTTAACTTATTATTATTGTGTGTGTGTATGTATATATATATATATATATATATATATATATATATATATATATATATACTGTATATATATATATATATATATACTGTATATATATATATATATATATATATATATATAATGTGTGTGTATAAAATAAATTATAAATATAAAACATTATTTATTCTATATTTTTTCCAGATTTTTACTATAAAAAAAATATTTATTTTGAATATAATTAAAATTATTTTCTTTAACCTTTTATTATTATTTTTTTTTTCAACTTTATTTCAGCTTCATTGTTCATATGTCAATGCGTGATGTAGTGGTGGTGTAGTGGTTAGCACTGTCGCCTTGCACCTCCAGGGTCTGGGTTCGATTCCCCGGCCAGGCTCGATTCCCGTATCTGTGTGCATGGAGTTTGCATGTTCTCCCCGTGCTTGCTGGGTTTCCTCCGGGTACTCCGGTTTCCTCCCGCAGTCCAAAGACTTTCCGAAATTGCGTGTGGTCCGTGTGCCCTGCGATGGATTGGCCCCCTGTTCAGGGTGTACTCGGTGTACTCGGTGTACTCGGATAGGCTCCAGGGCCGCTCGACCCTGAGTACAGGATAAAGCAATATAGACAGTGAATGAGTGTCACATAATTATATTTTATTTTAAAAACTAATTTTCAATTCCGTCAGCATTCTTTTGTATTTATTTCCACAATTACTGCGTATTTTTCTTTCATTCTGAGAATAATATTAGAAATAAACCCGTAGCGTACACACGCGCCGGTCCCGGAGTTTATTCGGTGAACGTGCTGTTTTTAAGAATTTTCTCCCAGAAGCCGTCATTAAAAAGAGTTTGTGGGCCGAGCGAACGTGCTCGCTTCACCCTGATGCAAAATCGATATTTATTTCAAGCTTCCAATCTGTCTTGGTGATTTCACTTTTAATTGTCATTCTCTCTTTTCCTTTCCTTCATGCTGCTGCGCCGGTCACGGCAGGTAAGACTTTAATCTCTTCTTTTAGACAATCAAGCCCTGACTTTTTATAATCAGTTTTCTATAATCATATGGATTACACGGATCACGCGTGTACAGTCGAGACGTACAGCCGTGTACACCTGGCATTGTGTAGCGTCTCCGGTGATTACAGCGTACACGGTTTCAGCCGGAGGAAAAACTAAACACACTTTTATTACATCAGTCATTTATTTCCAGGCAAGAACTTCCTGTTTGTGTATCGTTGTGTCTTTACTGACTGTTTCAGATGTTTTGCAGTAATCGTGCGGTCGTGGTAGTAACATCATATCATATACAGATGAGTTAATGTTGAGAGCACGGATGAAGAATTTAGTGGCTGACCTTCACACCTGGACTTAGCGCTAGCCACGTAGCATCTCATCACCCTGGACACACGTCAATGCCACGCTTAACTGTCTCTTAGAAAATTTTTACTCCAAAGGTAAACTCATGTGCTAATATTAGTTGTTGTTGTGTATGATCTTAAATATTTATGCTTTACATTATTCATCCATTAACTTTTTTGGTGACAGAATTTAACATTCTGAAACAGATTTTTTTTTTTCCTGTTTCAGAATATTAAAACCTAAAAAATTGC
Organism: Channallabes apus; assembly: GCA_030522415.1. Taxonomy (NCBI): domain Eukaryota; kingdom Metazoa; phylum Chordata; class Actinopteri; order Siluriformes; family Clariidae; genus Channallabes; species Channallabes apus. The sequence continues at coordinate 2,498,932 of CM060113.1, read as the reverse complement.
CAGCTTAAAATTGTTGTTGTTGTTGTTATTATTATTATATTCGTAGTAGTAGTAGTATGGAAAGAAAGAAAGAAAGAAATAGATTATTTTAAAAAAATCTATGAATTTTTGTTTGTTTGTTTGTTTACTTCTGGAAAAGTCTCCAAATTTCCGGCTAAAACTTTATTTCTTGTAATTAGTTAAATATTAAATAAATATACAGTAATGTAACATAAAATTGATCCAGATAATATTAAGTGTTGAGTAACATTCATGAACATTTGTGTTATTGTGTTTTTTTTTTGTTGTTGTTGTAGGTTTTTTTTATGTTGTTGTTGTTCCACATGAATGAAATATAAGATAATGACATTCAGTGCCTCAGGGATCGACTTTCGGAGGTTTTTTATTTCAGAAATGACAAATTTCTGTCTTTCTTTTTATTTCTTTCACTCTGTCTTTGGGTGTCAGGACTAAAACATGAAGCTTGTGCTGTATAATTACCAGATAACAGACTTTTGTCTTTTGGGAAATGACTGTACAGAGTCTGCAGTGTGTGTGTGTGTGTGTGTGTGTGTGTGTGTGTGTGTGTGTGTGTGTGCGCGTGTTATACTGTGACAATGGCATTTCAATGTCCTCAGCCTTCATGAAAAGACATCTGTCCTTCCCTCTGTCTCTCTCTCTCTCTCGCCTTGTGTTTTTTTCCTCCGCTCTTCTTTTTCCTGCTCATACACAGAGTCAGGTCTGGGCTCTCAGTTGCCATGGAAACCGGCCCGTCCTCACACTGCAGTGGCCAGTGGCTCGCGAAGGCGATACACACAGCATGGAAAGATTAATAAATCAACTCAGAGAGAGACAGACGGGTGGGGGGGGGGGGGGGGGGTGATGGACAGAGACGGAGAAAGTGTAGAAGAGAGAGAGAGAGAGAGAGAGAAGGAAAGGATTTCAAAATTCAGCTAGAAACTGATAATAAATTAAAATAAAAGAAATAGAAAGAGAACATCACTGAGAGTGAGTTTAATCTCTCAGGTATTAAATCAGAACGAGAGATGGACAGACTAATTATGAGGGACAAACGAAAACGAAGAAACGAAAGCAAAGTATGTGTACGAGAAAGCTGGAGAAAGCAACAGATAGAAATGGAGAGAGAGAGAGAGAATGTAGACAGTGAGGAAAGGATGAGTAATAATTTGTACATGAGAAAGAAAAACAGAAGGAAAAAGAATGGAGAGTAAGATAGAGGGAAAGGGACAGAAACTAAAAAGAGGAACAGACATGAGAGATAGAGAAAAATATGGAGAGAGAGAGAGAGAGAGAGAGAGGGGGGGGGGTGAAAAAGTAAAAGATGGAAAGAAATTAAGAGGGAGGCTGATGGGATGAAGATGGAGAAAAAGGTCAGAGCAAATCAGAGAGAGAAAAAAATATGAGGGAAAGAGAAAGAAAGATGACAGAAGAGAAGAAAGAGAGAGAGAGAGAGAGACTAATCTTTTGGGTATTAAATATCAGAGTCGGTTTCTCCAAAAGACACAAAAATAAAAAAAATCCAATACAAAAAATATTTAAGCTGTTTCTATTTAGACTTTTTTTTAAGTAAAAGAAGAAGAAATATCCCAAAAGTGGTCCTGAAGTGTAGATCAAAAGATCAAACTTTTGTATGTTTGCATTCAAATAAAACATTAAACAAACTTTTATAAAGATCCTTAAAAGCAAAACAGCAAAAATAAAGCAGTGTTAAAAACGTGAGTCGACAGGAGCGTAGAGAGAGAGGGAAGACCAGCCGTCTCTCTCTCTCTCCATCCATCTCTCTCTCTCTCTCTCTCTCTCCATCTCTCTCTCTCTCCATCCATCTCTCTCTCTCTGGAGGAACCGAGCCAACAGCTGACAACATAATCAAACTCTTCCTCCAGCGCAAATTAACCAGTGAATTAGTGAAGGCGTGTGAGTGACAGCCGGGCCGCGTGGAAGGAAACGACGGCCTCAGCATCGCGCCAGATACTCCAGTGCAAGTCTGAGCCTCAGAGATTAAACCCAGAGATCAGACTAGAGACTGAAAACAGTTCAAATTAAACACAGAGTATTCAGCTTCGATTATTTCCCAATCACAGAGAGAGAGAGAGAGAGGTGTTTAAAAACTCACACCTCCAGCACATGGGCTCGGCGTGAGAGCTTCCAATAAAGTTTTATTCTAAGAGGATATCCGAAGCCTCGGAGACAAATCCTCATGTCAAAAAAGGAAGAAAATATTTTGAGTTCCTCTTAGCAGTTTTTTTTTTCTTTGAACAGAAACTCAAAGTGTTGCGAAGACTTGAGGGCTACAAGTGTGGAGGTGTGTGTGTGTGTGTGTGTGTGTGTGTGTGCAGACATGTTGAGGTGAGTTAATGTAGAATTCGGAGCTTCTTCCTGTTCACACTGCAGACAGACAGACAGACGACTAATATTTCAGGAAACTGTTAAAGTGTAATTGTATCATAATTTTAGTTAAAATCAACTTCCTGGTAATGTAATGTACAACCTGAGGAAAATGTTCATGGGTTCTTACCCTCTACACTGGACTGGCCATGGGGTGCCAATACTTTGTGTGTTAAATTATCTTAACGCAGATGAATACAAAGGTCAAAATGTTTTTGTGACGTATAAATAATAGACTATGACAATAACTATTATTATTATTATTATTATTATTATATCTTAACATAATGAGATTAATTCAATGATACTAATTAAAAATAAGATATCTTAGAGAGTCAATACACAATATCCACAATAACAATTTTCTGTAATAATAATTTACAAATTCAAAATGAGGTTGTTTAGAATAATTGATTAAATAAGACAATATTTTAAATAATATCTTAAAATCATAAGGTTTTAAATGAGGTAATATTTTACAGCTGAGTGTATAAATAATGCAATATCTTATAAATTCATTAACAGATTACTGAGCGAGTAATCTGATTGGACGAGAGATGTTATTCCACGAGTGCTGATAACAGACAGTAACAGCACTGTGCGGTGTAACTACATGTATGAGTGGGCGTGTCCCAGGTGTTGTATCACTCGTTAATGACACTAACTGTGTGTGTCAGCGTGGGTGAGAGTAGGTCTGTACGGTCCGCAGTACTGAGGAGAGAGTAGCTGCCTGACAAAACCCACATTCACAACCAGAGTCACAGAAGCACTTTCAGTAAGAACACACATGGCCACATGTTACCAGTAAGAACCAGTAAGAACCAGTAAGACCTACTCTCACTCCTGTTAATTACACTGTCAGTCTCCAGCTCCGCCAGTCACAGTTAGTTAGCTCTTTATGGGTATAAGTGGGTGGAGCAAAATAACTGGTTAAATCAAGAAAAAAAATCATAATCTGTTGATAATAAATAATGTTTATGGATCTGTTGTATGAAAGCGATATCACACTCGAGGTCGTGCTGTACTCATCCCCGTACCACCGCTGGCAACACGTTGCCATGTTTTTGCAAAATTCACCTAAAAACCTGTGTAACATTCCAACCCAGCGCCAAGCCAGTGTCCTCTTTAAATACTCCATATCACATGATGGGAAAAGAGGTGAGAAATAACAGAAAGGTGTAAAAAAGGTGGGCGGTGCTGTGTGGAATACAGGAGACATGGAGAGAGAGAGAGAGAGAGAGAGAGAGCGTTAAGTGATGAGAGCTAAAACAAGGCCTTATGCTAATAGGTGCGTGAGCAGTTCCATCACTGCGACTCCACTGAGAGGAACATTTCCTCTTCTCCGAATGTGCGCGGGTGTCTCTCTTGCGTGCCTCACTCATGTTTCCGCTTCACTTCCTGCCTCCTCAAGCGTAAAATTTCATGAGCCAAACAGGTGACCCATTATACGCCACAACAAAACTCCAGTCCTTTCTTCTGGGTTTTGTTCATTTTCTGACGTCAGCCTTTTTCCGCCTCGGAGCCTCGGAGCAGGTTGTGGAGGTGTGAAGGCCACTTCCACTTTTCTGTCTCAACACCTCTGATTTCTCATTATCATGGTCCTGAGAGAGGGAACAGAGCGAACAGGAGGGGAGCGCAGAGCCCCGGGGAGGTGGAACCGCCTGTTAGGAGAACCGCTCGTCTACTCCAGAGCAGGCAGAGCAGTTACAGACGAAGGTGGCGGACAGAAATCTGTCTGTCTGTATATCAGTCTGTATATTAGTCTGTCTATCTGTTCATGTCTATCTGTCTGCCAATGTGTCTGTCTATCAATATAACAGTCTATCTATCTATGTTTGCCGCTATGTTTTCTACGACTACTACCAATAATACTAATAATAATAATGATTGTTTGATTGATACATGTCAAGACTCACATCTAACTATTGTCATACAGTTGTGGACGGAGTAAAACAGAAGGGGGCGGAGTCATAATAGGCATAGTCCTAAAAGGGTGGAGCTAAATCACAATTCAGTTCAGTTTAATTTATCTTACTATGAACATATGAACTCTTAAAACAACACCCATGTGTGTTCACCATCAGGTTATACTGTGTGTGTGTGTGTGTGTGTGTGTGTGTGTGCGTGTGTGTGTGTTCAGGACTTTACAGCCTTTCTTGTCTCTCTCTCTGAGGAATCTGTAGGCGGTGAGATTAAAGATCAGCTCATTTAAACGTATCTCAGCATTGTGCAGAAAACACATGCGCACGTGCGCACACACACACACACACACACACGCGCGCATACTGTATACTGCAGCTAATTCACATCAATGTGCATATAGAATCATGCTGATATGCGGAAAATATAATGCATTCTCTAATGTCTTTATTCGAAGGCGTTTATGGCCTCGAGCCATCTCATCTTCTCACTTTATGACATTCTGCTCCAGTATATCTATACGTACGCTAATGTTCACTTATCTTAATGCCTTTGTCATGATTTTATTTAATTTATGAACACACTTGCCGTTAGATAAAATGAAAATGAAGTGAAATGTACTGATAATCCTCTCATGTGTCAGAAAAACCATCAAACGCCGAGCGTCCTGAACGCTGAAGACGACACGTTCCTTAAACACAGATTAAAACACTCCATGTCACGGTGGGATGAAGCCGCGCCAAAGTTGATTATTTTACTTGAACAGCACATTGAACAGTGGTTCATTCCTCTTTCTTTTTCTTTCTTCTTTTTCTGTCCCGCTTTGACTTGAACGCCACTCATATATTAATCAGCACCCTCTGACCGGTCAGGATCCAGATGTTCAGCAGAGCTGTGGTGTAATATTACAAACTGCAGCGGAAGGATTCAGTACCGGAGCTTCTGCAACATAACCATCTGACATTTGATGGATGTCGTCTCTGATTTTGTCACCGGGTGCCGTAGTAAATGTCATGTCTGAGAAGATTTCTGTTCACACTCAGACCTTTCTAACTTCTTGCTTCCTGAACTCCAGCCCGCAGAGAGACGTTCTGTAGGCTCGCTCGGATACGGGAGCTCAGGCTTGATGCCGTGTGATGTGTTATTACAGCAGAGAAGCATCTCGGCTTATCCGTCATATCCAGGGGTCATTCATCTGTCTCCTGCACCCACACACCGTTCGATCGCACTGCCAGAAATAAAGGCCCTCTACAGGTATGGACATGTTCTTCCTGAAGGTAACACCGGGCATCAACCTGTCTGTAAAGTTTCTACAATGGTTCTTAAGGTCGGAGAAGCTGTCCAGTGCACTTTAATGCTGCATGACGTCCTCGAGATGCTTTAAATAAAGCTACAGCTCGGTGAGTTCTGGATTCTGATTGGTCCGTGACCTTACTGCAGACAAAATAATGGGTGTAATGTTAAATCCTTCCTATTGTTGCGTGAAGAATGAAGCTAAAACTGACAAATCTAACATAGCAACTGCCTTAACTTCATATCTGAAAAGCTAATTAGGTGATTTAATAGAGACTGTGTGTAATAAACAAGCTTTATGTCGCTCCAGTCTCCTGATAACGTCTCTGGTGATGCAGCATCGGGGTTGTGTGCTTAACAACAACAAAAAAAAAAAAAAAAAAAAAGCTGAAATTCTGTAAAATAAAAACGGACCTGCAGAAGTAGCAGCCGTGTTTGTAAGAAGCGTAGGAGTTAAGCAATAAAAATGGACTCCACTTGATCTTTAACATCCGGTGACTCTGATTCAGTGGGAGAACAGAATCGGACAAAAACACAAGTATGTGCTATAAATGTCAGGGATGGATAGGAGGCAGGATGTAAGTGCAGGTGTGCTTTTATTGGAAAAAAAAAAAAAACATGAATATAAAACAGGACTAGGGCCTAGCATTAGCTTAGGATAAGAACAGGAACTGAAGAACTCAACAAATGCAAGACAAAAAGTCACATCAAGTCAAGTCAAGTAGGTTGTTATTGTCATTCAGTACATGGTGAAACGAAACAACAACGTTCCTCTACAACAAAGGTGCAGCATAAATTAATAAAACTAGCTAAGACAAATCAATATAACGAATTAGATGACGACAACAAATTAACACCTAAAAACTATCTAAGCAACAACAATAGACTGTGATGATGAGTTGTGGTCGTGCAAATAAATTGTCCATCGTATGATACAATAGATGAAAACACTCAAGAACGGGTGACTGTAGAGTAAGTGCATGCTGGGAAGTGAGATCTGGAACAAAACTCAACATGAAAGTCCAGGGGAAAAAAAGAAAACACACAAGGAAACCCGTGACAAAACCATTTAATCAATATGAGTTTAAATGTCGTGAATTCTCAAACTGGAGAAAATTCATGTCGATTTAAAACCCTGGGGTCCACAAATCCGCCAGGGGGATCACTCACACTTTCTCCTGATAACTGTGAAGAACTTCCTCTGATCAAACACACACAGTAAGCGTAATACACCATTTAACTCTGTACAAGTCTACTTTCATTACCGTACACTCACAATACCAACAAATTGACCCAAACATTTATGATCCCCTACAACAGGAACTAGAGACTTTTCCTCCCGTATTGCTCCAGAAGTGAAGCATCTTCAGGCCCTGATTGGCCAGGGGGGATCTGGGGACGGAAAAGTGCGTGACGGAGCTAGAGATTTGTCTCAGTCTTGGAGCCATTTTTCCATTTCATGTCCCGGCACAGAAGCCATCTCCTGCTGACTGATGGAGCACAACACACTGCATACATTAAAGTACATTAAAGAACTTCTACAAAAAACATGGTGGAATATTTCTCAGGGCAGCCTTGGCGCTAATGGGCCGTTCTAGGTTATTATCCAAAGCTATATGCAGGACCTTGTATAAGGTAACAGAGCATGCAACAACACAAATACAAATACACTGAAGATCTAAAAGCTCAGTATGAGAAGCAAAAAAAAAATTTAACTTGGTGAAGAATGAGAGTCAGGGTCGACCGAGGGTTTTCCATGCGCTCAGACTCGTACATGCATGGCGGACGCTGTGAATAATGTCGATGTTGTTTTATTTCCTGTTTATAATTCCAGAGTTAAATTCTACCAGATGTTGCCCTTGGGTAATGGACTGTGAATGAGTGCACTAGGTACAGTAGGGTCCAAGGTGCTATAATTGTATCTCCTATGTACTGAGAGCACAACTGTAACTTAAGAGTTCGACTGGAATTTAAGAGTTAGTCTTTTGGGTAGAGATCTGCAATCGAGCTGAAAACCAAGTGCACTATGGGTAAATAAATAAAACTGGCCCTGGAACATTAATTTGTATGATACCATTCATAAGATAAATAAAGACATCATGATGTGTTGTCTGGTGGAAAAGAAAAGAGTTCTGAGGTGTATTGTGTTGTGTATTTATTGTCCCTCGACTCGTCTCACGTAACAAACATCATTACAGTTTAATGTATACAAGCGCCTTGAAGGAATGATGGTTAAAACCCACTGGACTTAACGTGAAGATGGTATTCATGAGCATTCCTAAGTAAAAAAAAAAAAATTCACTTATAATTTTAGAACCGTCTCATTCTTAAAGTCGTGACCAGACAAGCTAGCAGATGCTATGTATCCTGTGAAAGCATGGTGAGGTTGCGGTTAGCAATTTATCCTAGTACCTTCAGGGTCCAGGTTCGATTCCCACCTCCGGGTCTGTGTGTTGAATTTACATGTTCTTCTGTGATTGGTGGGTTTCCTCCGGGTGCTCCGGTTTCCTCCCACAGTCCTGCAGAGTAGATAAACTGGACACAGGATAAGTACTATAGAAGATGAATGAAATATATATATACATGTATAATTTCCTTTTTTCTCGTACACACTCCCACCCAGACTTATCTTCTCCACTCCTGATTTACACTCCCGCTCGTAGGAGTTTCATCTCTGCAGATTTGCATCCGGCTTCTGCTTAAAAATGTTTTCATTCTAATAATGAAAGTTAGGAACTTATTTCATTTACATCCACATCTGCCCTCTGCAGTTCTGCCTCCGCCGAGACGCGTGTGTTACCATGGCATCGTACATCTTTGCTAACATTTTTTTTCCTTAATTACACCCTTTGTGTGTGGTTGTGGAGGACACGGGGCCGTTTGCTGCTCTATAACGCATGCATTATTAACAGACGGTTTGAGTCCTCGACACTCCGGTTGTTAATGACGTGGTTTAGTCACAGGGCTGCAGTAAATATGGAGACACACCGACACCTTTACACCTTCAGGAGGAACAAATTTCACAGCCTGGACTCCGGATTAAATCTAAAACAAGGTCACTGGCTGGGGACTGAGATCCAGAAATAGCATCTTACTGCAAAACATCCTCCTCGACCCTCCTTATTAGTGCAGATGGTGCCTTTACAGTACTTATATATATATATATACACACTCACCTAAAGGATTATTAGGAACACCATATTAATACGGTGTTTGACCCCCTTTCGCCCTCAGAACTGCCTGAATTCTACGTGTCATTGATTCAACAAGGTGCTGAAATCATTCTTTAGAAATGTTGGTACATATTGATAGGAGAGCATCTTGCAGTTGATGGAGATTTGTGGGATGCACATCCAGGGCACGAAGCTCCTGTTCCACCACATCCCAAAGATGCTCTATTGGGTTCAGATCTTGTGACTGTGGGGGTCATTTTAGTACAGTGAACTCATTGTCATGTTCAAGAAACCAAGTTGAAATGATGGAAGTAGCCATCAGAGGATGGGTACATGGTGGTCATAAAGGGATGGACATGGTCAGAAACAATGCTCAGGTAGCCCGTGGCATTTAAACGATGCCCAATTGGCACTAAGGAGCCTAAAGTGTGCCAAGAAAACATCCCCCACACCATTACACCACCACCACCACCCTGCACAGTGGTAACAAGGCATGATGGATCCATGTTCTCATTCTGTTTACGTCTCAAGAGAAATCGAGACTCATCAGACCAGGCAACATTTTTCCAGTCTTCAACTGTCGAATTTTGGTGAGCTGGTGCAAATTGTAGCCTCTTTTTCCTATTTGTAGTGGAGATGAGTGGTACCCGGTGGGGTCTTCTGCTGTTGTAGCCCATCCGCCTCAAGGTTGTGCGTGTTGTGGCTTCACAAATGCTTTGCTGCATACCTCGGTTGTAACGAGTGGTTATTTCAGTCAAAGTTGCTCTTCTATCAGCTTGAATCAGTCGGTCCATTCTCCTCTGATCTCAAGCATCAACAAGGTATTTTCGCCCACAGGACTGCGGCATACTGGATGTTTTTCCCTTTTCACACCATTCTTTGTAAACCGTAGAAATGGTTGTGCGTGAAAATCCCAGTGACTGAGCAGATTGTGAAATACTCAGACCGGCCCGTCTGGCACCAACAACCATGCCACGCCCAAAACTGCTTAAATCACCTTTCTTTCCCATTCGGACATTCAGTTTGGAGTTCAGGAGATTGTCTTGACCAGGACCACACCCCTAAATGCATTGAAGCAACTGCCATGTGATTGGTTTATTAGATAATTGCATTAATGAGAAATTGAACAGGTGTTCCTTTAGGTGACTATATACTGTATATATATATCGAGAGAGAGAGAGAGAGAGAGCTATGTGTAAAGGTTTGTGCCCTCTCTTTTAATTATATGTATTATTTAATGTAATATAATCATCTGATTAAAGTGGTATTTGGGCAAATTAAACATCAGATGAAGAACATATAACTTTATATAACTTTTTTTCACTGTGCCATTATTTATTTAACAAGAATTAAGGCAAAAGAAAAGCCATGTGTTCAATACTAAGGACCCCCATGATTAAGTAGTTTGAAGAACTATCGTAAACAGCAATGACTTGAAGTAACAGTTTCCTGCATGACTTTTTCACATTGTTTTGGTCTGTTCTTCTGGTTTTTGGGCGTACGCTTATATACAGTACATCTCTCTTAAGGTCCCACAGCATTTCAGTTGGGTTGGGGTCTGGAGTTTGACTAGACCATTCAAAAACCTTTATGTTTCAGCCTTCCTGATGTAGATTTATTGGAGTTGATTTTGCCTCTCGTCTGCCTCCACAATACTCTGGCTGGAGATAATAGTCGACTCAAGTCAGGTCAATCAATTCCGCTTTGGTCTCGTCTGTCCATAGGATCTCGTCCTGGAAGCTTTATGCAGTTTCGTGAACCTCAGTTCTGCTTACGTGTTCTTTTTAGATAGAAGAGACTTCCTCCTGGAACCTCTTGAAACAAACTGTACATGTTCAGTCGTCTTCTAATTGTTCTGTAATGGTCTTGAACATTGAACATGTTTAGTGAGGGCTGTAGAGTCTGAGATGTAGCTCTGGAGGTTTCTGTATTTCTCTGATCATTTCAAGGTCTGACCTCGGAATGCATATGTCCGGACGTCTGACTCCTGGGAATGTTTTTCACCTGTGAATAATCTTTCTCACTATAGAATGTTGGACTCTAGATTATTTGGATTGTTAGTTCAGGAATGTGCAGCAACAGTTTCATCTCTAAGACCCCTGCTTATGGCTTTCCCTCTAGCACATGGATGCTCCAGACCAGCAAACTGCCAACACTTCTGCTTTTATAGAGGTCTTTTCCTACATTCCCAGATTTCTTCCTGTTTTGTTCTTTCTTTACTTCCTGGACTATTTTGCCTTGCTCCGCGCACTGCCCTATGATTGGTGCTCGGTCCTCCTGCGCTCTTTGGAAGGTGTTGCTGTCTGTGTTAGAGAAATCCTTCCTCCCTGTCCTCCTCTCTCCCGTCTCCATCCTGATTTTGTGTTTCGGATCTCGTTGTAGTTCGGGGACACGTGTGTCTGGAACGTGGCTGGAACGTGGACACTGATGTGGAAAACAAATCTGATTTGAATCCGAGTGGTAGTGTGCAGTAATGTCCAAGCACCGAGTGCAGATGAGTGAATACACACACGGACACACGGACACGCGCTGGAGTGTGTGCATCACCGCAGCTTAACGTTCTGGGAAGAACAAGTGTGTGTGTGTGTGTGTGTGTGTGTGTGTGTGTGTGTGTGTGTGTGTGATGGGTCAGCATTTTTTTGCCTGCAGAAAGCCCCAGGTGATTTTCAGTCTCTGCGCTCCTGGTAAATAACACACAGCTACAGAAATGCAACTTGAGATGATACGGAGACCATTATGGAGGAATAGTGTGTGTGTGTGTGTGTGTATGTGTGTGTGTGTGTGTTACAGTACACATAAGAAAAATGCCCATAAACATAGTTTGCTAGATTTTTCTATATATTGTGATATACTGTACTGTATATAGTAATATTTTTTTTAATAAATAAATAATGTTAATCTAAAACATAACGACAACTATAAAATAACGTTGATAATATTTAAATGAAACAAAAGAGAAGCCAGTCGTGATATTTTTTTCTCTCCATTATAAATAAAAACGTAACTGTGAAAGCCGAGCGTAACTTCAGTAAAACGTTTAAAATGAAAAAGCGACTCTTTTTAACGTGTGACGGAACGTCTGGTCGCTCTGTTCCGCGGTGCCGCACGCGTCTCACACGCCCAGACATGCATTAATGAAGATCGGCTGGGCGCGGTGTGTCTCCTGGGCCCCCGCCAGCGGACGCCGAGCGTGTCCGAGTCTAGCGGCTGTGGAAATTGCTGTAACCCGGGGCACTGGCGCCGATCGATATCAAAATTAAAAATCAATAACAAATTAAAAACAAAAAGGAGAGGAAAGGAGTCGGGGAAGCGGAGCAGGAGTGACGAGCTCTTACACCCACCAGGCTCGGGTTGTTTTTTTCACATCGTTTCCTCGTACATGTCAGATTTAATGCTGCGCTGCGAGGACGCGGGACTGGCCTTGTCACTATCTATCTCACGCACACACACACACACACACACACACACACACACACACACACACACACACACACACAAGGAGAATCTTTTTGTCCTTCAGTAGGTAAGATGTGAACCTGTAGTTCTGTGTGTACAGAGCGTAATGTTTAACACTGGATTATAAACTGGTATAAGAGGGTAGTTACTGAGCTCAGGGTCGAAGGTCAGTGCTGAAGCGGTTTCTCACAATAAGCTTGTACAGTAATATGGTACAGTAATATGGTAAAATATTATGGTACCGTAACATAGTAATGTGATTAATATGGTACAGTAAAGTGTTAGGGTACAGTAATGTGGTACAGTAACACGGTACAGTAATACAGTACAATAATGTGGAAGAGTAATATGGTACAGTATTAGGATACAGTAATGTGTATTGTGCGACAGTACTGTGATACAGTATGATACAGTAATGTGGTACAGAACTGTGATATGGCAATGTGGTACAGTATTAGGATATAGTAAAGTGGTACAGTAAAGTGGTACAGTATTAGGATTTAGTAAAGTGGTACAGTAAAGTGGTACAGTATTAGGATATAGTAAAGTGGTGCAGTATTAGGATATAGTAATGTGGTACAGTAAAGTGGTACAGTATTAGGATTTAGTAAAGTGGTACAGTAAAGTGGTACAGTATTAGGATATAGTAAAGTGGTACAGTATTAGGATATAGTAAAGTGGTACAGTAAAGTGGTACAGTATTAGGATATAGTAAAGTGGTACAGTATTAGGATATAGTAAAGTGGTACAGTAAAGTGGTACAGTATTAGGATATAGTAAAGTGGTACAGTATTAGGATATAGTAATGTGGTACAGTAAAGTGGTACAGTATTAGGATATAGTAAAGTGGTACAGTAAAGTGGTACAGTATTAGGATATAGTAAAGTGGTACAGTATTAGGATATAGTAAAGTGGTACAGTAAAGTGGTACAGTATTAGGATATAGTAAAGTGGTACAGTATTAGGATATAGTAAAGTGGTACAGTAAAGTGGTACAGTATTAGGATATAGTAAAGTGGTACAGTAATGTGGTACAGTATTAGGATATAGTAAAGTGGTACAGTAAAGTGGTACAGTATTAGGATATAGTAAAGTGGTACAGTATTAGGATATAGTAAAGTGGTACAGTAAAGTGGTACAGTATTAGGATATAGTAAAGTGGTACAGTATTAGGATATAGTAATGTGGTACAGTAAAGTGGTACAGTATTAGGATATAGTAATGTGGTACAGTAAAGTGGTACAGTATTAGGATATAGTAAAGTGGTACAGTAAAGTGGTACAGTATTAGGATACAGTAATGTGGTACAGTATTAGGATATAGTAAAGTGGTACAGTATTAGGATATAGTAATGTGGTACAGTAAAGTGGTACAGTATTAGGATATAGTAAAGTGGTACAGTAAAGTGGTACAGTATTAGGATATAGTAAAGTGGTACAGTAAAGTGGTACAGTATTAGGATATAGTAAAGTGGTACAGTATTAGGATATAGTAATGTGGTACAGTAAAGTGGTACAGTATTAGGATTTAGTAAAGTGGTACAGTAAAGTGGTACAGTATTAGGATATAGTAAAGTGGTACAGTATTAGGATATAGTAAAGTGGTACAGTAAAGTGGTACAGTATTAGGATATAGTAAAGTGGTACAGTATTAGGATATAGTAAAGTGGTACAGTAAAGTGGTACAGTATTAGGATATAGTAATGTGGTACAGTAAAGTGGTACAGTATTAGGATATAGTAAAGTGGTACAGTAAAGTGGTACAGTATTAGGATTTAGTAAAGTGGTACAGTAAAGTGGTACAGTATTAGGATATAGTAAAGTGGTACAGTATTAGGATATAGTAATGTGGTACAGTAAAGTGGTACAGTATTAGGATTTAGTAAAGTGGTACAGTAAAGTGGTACAGTATTAGGATATAGTAAAGTGGTACAGTATTAGGATATAGTAAAGTGGTACAGTAAAGTGGTACAGTATTAGGATATAGTAAAGTGGTACAGTATTAGGATATAGTAAAGTGGTACAGTAAAGTGGTACAGTATTAGGATATAGTAAAGTGGTACAGTATTAGGATATAGTAATGTGGTACAGTAAAGTGGTACAGTATTAGGATATAGTAAAGTGGTACAGTAAAGTGGTACAGTATTAGGATATAGTAAAGTGGTACAGTATTAGGATATAGTAAAGTGGTACAGTAAAGTGGTACAGTATTAGGATTTAGTAAAGTGGTACAGTAAAGTGGTACAGTATTAGGATTTAGTAAAGTTGTACAGTAAAGTGGTACAGTATTAGGATATAGTAAAGTGGTACAGTATTAGGATATAGTAATGTGGTAGAGTACTAGGATTTAGTAAAGTGGTACAGTATTCGGATTTAGTAAAGTGGTACAGTATTAGGATATAGTAATGTGGTACAGTAAAGTGGTACAGTATTAGGATTTAGTAAAGTGGTACAGTATTAGGATATAGTAATGTGGTACAGTAAAGTGGTACAGTATTAGGATTTAGTAAAGTGGTACAGTATTAGGATATAGTAATGTGGTACAGTAAAGTGGTACAGTATTAGGATTTAGTAAAGTGGTACAGTATTAGGATTTAGTAAAGTGGTACAGTATTAGGATATAGTAATGTGGTACAGGAAAGTGGTACAGTATTAGGATTTAGTAAAGTGGTACAGTATTAGGATTTAGTAAAGTGGTACAGTATTAGGATATAGTAAAGTGGTACAGTAAAGTGGTACAGTATTAGGATTTAGTAAAGTGGTACAGTATTAGGATTTAGTAAAGTGGTACAGTAAAGTGGTACAGTATTAGGATATAGTAAAGTGGTACAGTATTAGGATTTAGTAAAGTGGTACAGTAAAGTGGTACAGTATTAGGATATAGTAATGTGGTACAGTATTAGGATATAGTAATGTGGTAGAGTATTAGGATTTAGTAAAGTGGTACAGTATTAGGATTTAGTAAAGTGGTACAGTATTAGGATATAGTAATGTGGTACAGTAAAGTGGTACAGTATTAGGATTTAGTAAAGTGGTACAGTATTAGGATATAGTAATGTGGTACAGTAAAGTGGTACAGTATTAGGATTTAGTAAAGTGGTACAGTATTAGGATTTAGTAATGTGGTACAGTAAAGTGGTACAGTATTAGGATTTAGTAAAGTGGTACAGTAAAGTGGTACAGCATTACGATATAGTAAAGTGGTACAGTATTAGGATTTAGTAAAGTGGTACAGTATTAGGATATAGTAATGTGGTACAGTATTAGGATATAGTAATGTGGTAGAGTATTAGGATTTAGTAAAGTGGTACAGTATTAGGATTTAGTAAAGTGGTACAGTATTAGGATATAGTAATGTGGTACAGTAAAGTGGTACAGTATTAGGATTTAGTAAAGTGGTACAGTATTAGGATATAGTAATGTGGTACAGTAAAGTGGTACAGTATTAGGATTTAGTAAAGTGGTACAGTATTAGGATTTAGTAATGTGGTACAGTAAAGTGGTACAGTATTAGGATTTAGTAAAGTGGTACAGTAAAGTGGTACAGTATTAGGATATAGTAAAGTGGTACAGTATTAGGATTTAGTAAAGTGGTACAGTATTAGGATATAGTAATGTGGTACAGTATTAGGATATAGTAATGTGGTAGAGTAATAGGATTTAGTAAAGTGGTACAGTATTAGGATTTAGTAAAGTGGTACAGTATTAGGATTTAGTAAAGTGGTAGAGTATTAGGATTTAGTAAAGTGGTACAGTATTAGGATTTAGTAAAGTGGTACAGTATTAGGATATAGTAAAGTGGTACAGTATTAGGATATAGTAATGTGGTACAGTATTAGGATTTAGTAAAGTGGTACAGTATTAGGATTTAGTAAAGTGGTACAGTAAAGTGGTACAGTATTAGGATTTAGTAAAGTGGTACAGTATTAGGATTTAGTAAAGTGGTACAGTAAAGTGGTACAGTATTAGGATATAGTAAAGTGGTACAGTATTAGGATTTAGTAAAGTGGTACAGTAAAGTGGTACAGTATTAGGATATAGTAATGTGGTACAGTATTAGGATATAGTAATGTGGTAGAGTATTAGGATTTAGTAAAGTGGTACAGTATTAGGATTTAGTAAAGTGGTACAGTATTAGGATTTAGTAAAGTGGTAGAGTATTAGGATTTAGTAAAGTGGTACAGTATTAGGATATAGTAATGTGGTACAGTATTAGGATTTAGTAAAGTGGTACAGTATTAGGATTTAGTAAAGTGGTACAGTATTAGGATATAGTAAAGTGGTAGAGTATTAGGATTTAGTAAAGTGGTACAGTATTAGGATTTAGTAAAGTGGTACAGTATTAGGATATAGTAAAGTGGTAGAGTATTAGGATTTAGTAAAGTGGTACAGTATTAGGATTTAGTAAAGTGGTACAGTATTAGGATATAGTAAAGTGGTACAGTAAAGTGGTACAGTATTAGGATTTAGTAAAGTGGTACAGTAAAGTGGTACAGTATTAGGATATAGTAAAGTGGTACAGTATTAGGATATAGTAAAGTGGTACAGTAAAGTGGTACAGTATTAGGATATAGTAAAGTGGTACAGTATTAGGATATAGTAAAGTGGTACAGTAAAGTGGTACAGTATTAGGATATAGTAAAGTGGTACAGTATTAGGATATAGTAATGTGGTACAGTAAAGTGGTACAGTATTAGGATATAGTAAAGTGGTACAGTAAAGTGGTACAGTATTAGGATATAGTAAAGTGGTACAGTATTAGGATATAGTAAAGTGGTACAGTAAAGTGGTACAGTATTAGGATTTAGTAAAGTGGTACAGTAAAGTGGTACAGTATTAGGATTTAGTAAAGTTGTACAGTAAAGTGGTACAGTATTAGGATATAGTAAAGTGGTACAGTATTAGGATATAGTAATGTGGTAGAGTACTAGGATTTAGTAAAGTGGTACAGTATTAGGATTTAGTAAAGTGGTACAGTATTAGGATATAGTAATGTGGTACAGTAAAGTGGTACAGTATTAGGATTTAGTAAAGTGGTACAGTATTAGGATATAGTAATGTGGTACAGTAAAGTGGTACAGTATTAGGATTTAGTAAAGTGGTACAGTATTAGGATATAGTAATGTGGTACAGTAAAGTGGTACAGTATTAGGATTTAGTAAAGTGGTACAGTATTAGGATTTAGTAAAGTGGTACAGTATTAGGATATAGTAATGTGGTACAGGAAAGTGGTACAGTATTAGGATTTAGTAAAGTGGTACAGTATTAGGATTTAGTAAAGTGGTACAGTATTAGGATATAGTAAAGTGGTACAGTAAAGTGGTACAGTATTAGGATTTAGTAAAGTGGTACAGTATTAGGATTTAGTAAAGTGGTACAGTAAAGTGGTACAGTATTAGGATATAGTAAAGTGGTACAGTATTAGGATTTAGTAAAGTGGTACAGTAAAGTGGTACAGTATTAGGATATAGTAATGTGGTACAGTATTAGGATATAGTAATGTGGTAGAGTATTAGGATTTAGTAAAGTGGTACAGTATTAGGATTTAGTAAAGTGGTACAGTATTAGGATATAGTAATGTGGTACAGTAAAGTGGTACAGTATTAGGATTTAGTAAAGTGGTACAGTATTAGGATATAGTAATGTGGTACAGTAAAGTGGTACAGTATTAGGATTTAGTAAAGTGGTACAGTATTAGGATTTAGTAATGTGGTACAGTAAAGTGGTACAGTATTAGGATTTAGTAAAGTGGTACAGTAAAGTGGTACAGTATTAGGATATAGTAAAGTGGTACAGTATTAGGATTTAGTAAAGTGGTACAGTATTAGGATATAGTAATGTGGTACAGTATTAGGATATAGTAATGTGGTAGAGTATTAGGATTTAGTAAAGTGGTACAGTATTAGGATTTAGTAAAGTGGTACAGTATTAGGATATAGTAATGTGGTACAGTAAAGTGGTACAGTATTAGGATTTAGTAAAGTGGTACAGTATTAGGATATAGTAATGTGGTACAGTAAAGTGGTACAGTATTAGGATTTAGTAAAGTGGTACAGTATTAGGATTTAGTAATGTGGTACAGTAAAGTGGTACAGTATTAGGATTTAGTAAAGTGGTACAGTAAAGTGGTACAGTATTAGGATATAGTAAAGTGGTACAGTATTAGGATTTAGTAAAGTGGTACAGTATTAGGATATAGTAATGTGGTACAGTATTAGGATATAGTAATGTGGTAGAGTAATAGGATTTAGTAAAGTGGTACAGTATTAGGATTTAGTAAAGTGGTACAGTATTAGGATTTAGTAAAGTGGTAGAGTATTAGGATTTAGTAAAGTGGTACAGTATTAGGATTTAGTAAAGTGGTACAGTATTAGGATATAGTAAAGTGGTACAGTATTAGGATATAGTAATGTGGTACAGTATTAGGATTTAGTAAAGTGGTACAGTATTAGGATTTAGTAAAGTGGTACAGTAAAGTGGTACAGTATTAGGATTTAGTAAAGTGGTACAGTATTAGGATTTAGTAAAGTGGTACAGTAAAGTGGTACAGTATTAGGATATAGTAAAGTGGTACAGTATTAGGATTTAGTAAAGTGGTACAGTAAAGTGGTACAGTATTAGGATATAGTAATGTGGTACAGTATTAGGATATAGTAATGTGGTAGAGTATTAGGATTTAGTAAAGTGGTACAGTATTAGGATTTAGTAAAGTGGTACAGTATTAGGATTTAGTAAAGTGGTAGAGTATTAGGATTTAGTAAAGTGGTACAGTATTAGGATATAGTAATGTGGTACAGTATTAGGATTTAGTAAAGTGGTACAGTATTAGGATTTAGTAAAGTGGTACAGTATTAGGATATAGTAAAGTGGTAGAGTATTAGGATTTAGTAAAGTGGTACAGTATTAGGATTTAGTAAAGTGGTACAGTATTAGGATATAGTAAAGTGGTAGAGTATTAGGATTTAGTAAAGTGGTACAGTATTAGGATTTAGTAAAGTGGTACAGTATTAGGATATAGTAATGTGGTACAGTAAAGTGGTACAGTATTAGGATTTAGTAAAGTGGTACAGTATTAGGATATAGTAATGTGGTACAGTAAAGTGGTACAGTATTAGGATTTAGTAATGTGGTACAGTAAAGTGGTACAGTATTAGGATTTAGCAAAGTGGTACAGTATTAGGATATAGTAATGTGGTACAGTAAAGTGGTACAGTATTAGGATTTAGTAATGTGGTAGAGTAAAGTGGTACAGTATTAGGATTTAGTAAAGTGGTACAGTATTAGGATTTAGTAAAGTGGTAGAGTATTAGGATTTAGTAAAGTGGTACAGTATTAGGATTTAGTAAAGTGGTACAGTATTAGGATATAGTAAAGTGGTACAGTATTAGGATATAGTAATGTGGTACAGTATTAGGATTTAGTAAAGTGGTACAGTATTAGGATTTAGTAAAGTGGTACAGTATTAGGATATAGTAAAGTGGTACAGTATTAGGATTTAGTAAAGTGGTACAGTATTAGGATTTAGTAAAGTGGTACAGTAAGGTGGTACAGTATTAGGATTTAGTAAAGTGGTACAGTAAATTGGTACAGTATTAGGATTTAGTAAAGTGGTACAGTATTAGGATTTAGTAAAGTGGTACAGTATTAGGATTTAGTAAAGTGGTACAGTATTAGGATATAGTAAAGTGGTAGAGTATTAGGATTTAGTAAAGTGGTACAGTATTAGGATTTAGTAAAGTGGTACAGTATTAGGATATAGTAAAGTGGTACAGTATTAGGATATAGTAATGTGGTACAGTAAAGTGGTACAGTATTAGGATTTAGTAAAGTGGTACAGTATTAGGATATAGTAATGTGGTACAGTAAAGTGGTACAGTATTAGGATTTAGTAAAGTGGTACAGTATTAGGATTTAGTAATGTGGTACAGTAAAGTGGTACAGTATTAGGATTTAGTAAAGTGGTACAGTAAAGTGGTACAGTATTAGGATATAGTAAAGTGGTACAGTATTAGGATTTAGTAAAGTGGTACAGTATTAGGATATAGTAATGTGGTACAGTATTAGGATATAGTAATGTGGTAGAGTATTAGGATTTAGTAAAGTGGTACAGTATTAGGATTTAGTAAAGTGGTACAGTATTAGGATTTAGTAAAGTGGTAGAGTATTAGGATTTAGTAAAGTGGTACAGTATTAGGATTTAGTAAAGTGGTACAGTATTAGGATATAGTAAAGTGGTACAGTATTAGGATATAGTAATGTGGTACAGTATTAGGATTTAGTAAAGTGGTACAGTATTAGGATTTAGTAAAGTGGTACAGTATTAGGATATAGTAATGTGGTACAGTAAAGTGGTACAGTATTAGGATATAGTAATGTGGTAGAGTATTAGGATTTAGTAAAGTGGTACAGTATTAGGATATAGTAATGTGTTACAGTAAAGTGGTACAGTATTAGGATATAGTAAAGTGGTACAGTAAAGTGGTACAGTATTAGGATTTAGTAAAGTGGTAAAGTATTAGGATATAGTAATGTGGTACAGTTAAGTGGTACAGTATTAGGATATAGTAAAGTGGTACAGTATTAGGATATAGTAAAGTGGTACAGTAAAGTGGTACAGTATTAGGATACAGTAAAGTGGTACAGTATTAGGATATAGTAAAGTGGTACAGTATTAGGATATAGTAAAGTGGTACAGTAAAGTGGTACAGTATTAGGGTACAGTAAAGTGGTACAGTATTAGGATATAGTAATGTGGTAGAGTATTAGGATTTAGTAAAGTGGTACAGTAT
Organism: Channallabes apus; assembly: GCA_030522415.1. Lineage (NCBI taxonomy): Eukaryota > Metazoa > Chordata > Actinopteri > Siluriformes > Clariidae > Channallabes > Channallabes apus. The sequence continues at coordinate 2,477,917 of CM060113.1, read as the reverse complement.
TAGGATATAGTAATGTGTTACAGTAAAGTGGTACAGTATTAGGATATAGTAATGTGGTACAGTAAAGTGGTACAGTATTAGGATATAGTAAAGTGGTACAGTATTAGGATATAGTAAAGTGGTACAGTAAAGTGGTACAGTATTAGGATATAGTAAAGTGGTACAGTATTAGGATTTAGTAAAGTGGTACAGTATTAGGATATAGTAAAGTGGTACAGTAAAGTGGTACAGTCTTAGGATTTAGTAAAGTGGTACAGTATTAGGATATAGTAAAGTGGTACAGTATTAGGATATAGTAAAGTGGTACAGTAAATTGGTACAGTATTAGGATTTAGTAAAGTGGTACAGTATTAGGATATAGTAAAGTGGTACAGTATTAGGATATAGTAATGTGTTACAGTAAAGTGGTACAGTATTAGGATATAGTAAAGTGGTACAGTAAAGTGGTACAGTATTAGGATTTAGTAAAGTGGTAAAGTATTAGGATATAGTAATGTGGTACAGTTAAGTGGTACAGTATTAGGACATAGTAAAGTGGTACAGTATTAGGATATAGTAAAGTGGTACAGTAAAGTGGTACAGTATTAGGATACAGTAAAGTGGTACAGTATTAGGATATAGTAAAGTGGTACAGTATTAGGATATAGTAAAGTGGTACAGTAAAGTGGTACAGTATTAGGATATAGTAATGTCGTACAGTAAAGTGGTACAGTATTAGGATATAGTAATGTGGTACAGTAAAGTGGTACAGTATTAGGATATAGTAAAGTGGTACAGTATTAGGATATAGTAAAGTGGTACAGTAAAGTAGTACAGTATTAGGATTTAGTAAAGTGGTACAGTATTAGGATATAGTAATGTGGTACAGTAAAGTGGTACAGTATTAGGATATAGTAAAGTGGTACAGTATTAGGATTTAGTAAAGTGGTACAGTATTAGGATATAGTAAAGTGGTACAGTAAAGTGGTACAGTATTAGGATTTAGTAAAGTGGTACAGTATTAGGATATAGTAAAGTGGTACAGTATTAGGATATAGTAAAGTGGTACAGTAAAGTGGTACAGTATTAGGATTTAGTAAAGTGGTACAGTATTAGGATATAGTAATGTGGTACAGTAAAGTGGTACAGTATTAGGATTTAGTAAAGTGGTACAGTATTAGGATATAGTAATGTGGTACAGTAAAGTGGTACAGTATTAGGATTTAGTAAAGTGGTACAGTATTAGGATATAGTAATGTGGTACAGTAAAGTGGTACAGTATTAGGATTTAGTAAAGTGGTACAGTATTAGGATATAGTAATGTGGTACAGTAAAGTGGTACAGTATTAGGATATAGTAAAGTGGTACAGTATTAGGATATAGTAAAGTGGTACAGTAAAGTGGTACAGTATTAGGATATAGTAATGTGGTACAGTAAAGTGGTACAGTATTAGGATATAGTAATGTGGTAC